>OY365810.1:16234724-16386463 GCA_959347315.1 Bimastos eiseni
GAACAACATAATTTCAGTCAACCATAATTATTCAAAGGACGATTCCTCTCTCAACAACAGAGACGTTCCACAGATGTCCATTCCTTTGATACTGCCATCTGTATACTGTTCCACCTTCTCATTTCACATGTACCGATAACAACATGAACACATCATTTGTCATTTCGAGCGACATCTAGCGTCGACGCCAACGTCCTTCCTGTACCTGGAACTGAGGCTAATTAAGAAATGGTCTTTTAGAACTGAATCTATAACCTCACATGTAATACGATTCACGGAGGATTTGTCCATCCATCCATCACTCCAGCCTGGATTTCGAATGGAATGCAATTCGCCAAAAAACTTCGTCGATCAATCTTTGGCCAAATCGACGCTAGAGCTACATAAATTAGCCAGTGCGTCACTCATCGAAGCCAACGTCCGTGACGTTACACGTTCCTCTTAATAAATCGTAGGCCTACTGCAGCCATTTTCATGTGTAATGTCAAATACAACCAATATACACTAAGATGAAGTAGATGAAAATATTTACACCAGGCAAAATTGATACTGCGGTCGTCGCTTCGATCAATTTTGCGTTACTCCGAAAGCAATCAAATGGCTAAAAGACGTCTTTCTGCAATATCTGTAAACAAACAACATTTCTGAATAATTTCTGTAGAGCCAGTCTCTAAGAGATGCCAAAGAAAGACCGTCGCAGCAGAGCCTTGAACCTAGACTCTAAGCCAATTGTTCAACCACACAGCCACCAATAGCCTATACTACATTTCCCATACTTACACACATGTATACATCTTAAAACTGCATCGCCAATGCCTACATGTACATCGCCTACCTGCATATCCTAGATCTACGTCTCCTATACTTTCATCTCTGGTGGTCTAGTAACTACCTACCCAGGTGTACGTCATCTAATTCGGTGATCGTGGGACTTGTGCTTTATCGATACGAGCCTTGAATCTGCATTATTAATTATTTGTGCCTATGCATGATAATCGCACAACATACCGCTTGATGCTCCTGTCTCATTTCCCTGTCCATTACGCATCCATTGCACACCATCTCCGCATTCCTTCCTCCACTGAGTGTGTGACTGGGGAAGAAAACCTTCATGCAATGTATTGTCCTTCATAGGTGTGAGAATTCGTTAACTCCATGTCAAGATATCATTTCAAACTACTGGCAAATTGCACCCGAATCATCGCTCGGCCAAAGACTTCAGAATTGCTACATCCGTTGTGATTGCCATTTTTGTCGATGCGCTGGGGCGGTAATCGCGATGTGGCAGTCTCATTAGCTATCTAATTTCAGTTGGAAGACGAGGGCCATGCAGAGCAAGAGACAAGCAGAGGCATAGAGGGGTGAGAAGACGATCTAAAGGGGTGCAGAAGAGAACGAGGGCATCATAAGTCGACTCGGGTTTTCGCAATCGTGCAACGCTAATCATCCGGGTACTGAAGACAGTTTTAATTGACACGGCCGCAACAATTTCGCCTCGCAATCACCGTTGCCATGGCAGCACAATTACGAGCGACATCTAGCGAGCGAGAACGACGAATACGGCGCTAGAGGGCGAAAGAGTGAACGAGCGAATTAACGAGTCAGAGAGAAAAGGAGGAAGACAGACGAACAGCAGGCCGACCATAGACACACATCATATCTAATCTAATTATATTATTTCATCCAGTCCTCTTCAATCCTACCAATTATCTCCTGCGCAGACATAATCTATGGTCTTATCAGAAGTAACGAAATGCAGTCAAATGCAATTAAATCTAATTTGCTGTGATGTAATCAAATCTTATTCCAATTAATTAAAATCTTATAA
Source organism: Bimastos eiseni (assembly GCA_959347315.1). Lineage (NCBI taxonomy): Eukaryota > Metazoa > Annelida > Clitellata > Crassiclitellata > Lumbricidae > Bimastos > Bimastos eiseni. The sequence continues at coordinate 16,236,553 of OY365810.1, forward strand.
TTCAATTGATTAGATAGCATTCAATTTAAATGATGCCCTCATCGGCTGATTAAATTTAAACTCACCGAACGAATAAGTTGAGCCAATCTAATTACGTTATAATAAAAATGGTGCAAGCGGATGTTTACCATCGTAAGAGTAACTGTACGCGTCATAAATATATGATATACTATATTATAGTTATGATTATGGCATCTTTATGCGTACGGAAAACGACCGAGAGGTGCTTCCGACCTCATAATTATCACAATAACACCATCAAATAAAAATGGTCTTTTACTACATCGATGCAGAGGCAGAGGCAGAGGCAGAGCAAGAAGCTCATGTCACGGGTTCCAAGAAGTCTGGTCTAGCAGAAAGGAAACAGAAAGGAAACAGAAAGGCGAAAAACAGACGGACGAATGAACAGACGAACGGACGTCATCTCGTGTGCTAAGAGACAAGATGAACGGCTCGATGTCTAAAAATGAATAATAATAATAATAATAATAATAATAATAATAATAATAATAATAATAATAATAATAATAATAATAATAATAATAATAATAATAATAATAATAATAATAATAATAATAACAACAACAATAATAATGATAATGGAAGTCTGGGGCTCTTTTGAGCAGCACATTGGGACGAGAATCTTTAACCAAGTGCTAGTTTTAGTTTCTTAGATCGGGATGGATCATTTCTAATGCGGGTGAAAAAATAATAATAATTATAATTTTCCTTTTAATTGCAAATGGAAAAATTGCAGCATGATAACAAGAACGAATGATGACAAGTTATTAGAGGAATTTAACTGTCGGCAGCCATTCAAGGCGTCCATATTACGTTGTGTACGCATCTAGGTTAACTAGCGTCAACGCCTAGGGAAAGAAAAACTAGCCAACATTAAGGGGAAACTGGTACCGAAGGATTGAATCATCAGCTCGCGTCGTAGTGTATTAGCCATTACTCTGAGTCTCCCCCAAAAATGCAATGGACCTCTTCATCGCCATTGATTTACATGTAACTGGTTTAGAAAGTTATGAACCGAAAATAATCGCTGTAAGGTGCTTACGGTGCTGTAGGAGAAGTACCAACAGAAGAAGCTGGTGAATAATTACCTCATTGTTAAAATTGTAATTGTTTTTATGGATTTTTAAGGCCATATCTGCCCCATAGTCATTAAGGTAGGGCGTAAACACGTAGAGCCTAGTAATAAATTTTGAAGGGTGCTAGACTGTTAGTTCTTATGAAGCATTTCCATACCATCTAAACCAAAAAATTCCGCTGTGATGGAATTGCTCGTTAGCTGCAAGAAAGTCCCAATCACCACCTAGATTTTCCTATGATGGTCTTCACAATTCATTATTTTTTATTGGATGATGGGGCTGATAAGGGCTTACCGCTGGTGCGTTCACGGTTGATGTATCGCCAGGCATTAGGCTCCTGCACGACGCAAGTAATTAACTCTCAATGACTCGTCAAGGTCCTAAAAATACTAAGAGCACAGTTCTTTCACATCATATAATAATTATAAATGTTTGGAAGCCGTTGAGAGTACAAGATGAGCAATAGAAGGCGATTGCATTGAGCGAGCTATATTATATACATATATAATATATATGTTATAATATATATAACATAATATATATAATATAATATATATATATATATATAAACTTTTGGCGGAGGAATGTTGTTTACCCACTGTCGAGATAATCTCATATCCCGTCAAGAAAGGGTGGTTTAGAAATACACGGGCTTCCTGGTTTATTGCGCCAGTCGTTTCAAAGACACGAAGCGGTGTTCATATAGAATGACCGCATAATTGAAGAATTTCACCAGAAACATATTCAACAGCCACAGCAGCATCCTTCTCCAGCTCTTCAGTCTGTTATGATGCTGCCAAGGAGTAGTGATTGCGTTGCCACAGACGAGGCATTCTCCATTCTTCATGATTAGAAAGTGATGACGTCATCAGGACATCTATATCAATATTGCAAGAAACGAAATGGCGATTGTGTACTAGGTTCCGTGTGCTGTTGCCGGAGGGCAGCTGGTTCGAATCTGCATCGAGTCACTGCGTGGCTGTGCATGCAGAAGATACTCACCAAAAGAAAGGCAACGTTAAACCACCTCATTCATCTCATCCTCTGTACTCACTGTTTGGATGCGTTCCCAGAGTGAGTGAGAATAAGAGTGATGTTGCACGCCTTGGAAACAAAACAGTTGTCAAGCAACGGACAGGAGTTGATAAGCAACCCACCCAAAACATTAGCCCGAATTTGTGGGGAAGGTTAGTCTACGAAGAGGAATCCAGCATTTCAGAGGAACGGCGTTGAGCAATGGTTGTCTTGGCCAAGCGGACGAAGAAGTTCAAACTACCTCTAGAGTTTATATATATATATATATTTATATTTATATATATACGAAGACACTGAGAGGGAGGAAGACAGAGGCAGAGATAGAGACAGAGCAGATGCCGATTAATGGAAGAACATCGTCTATCACAAAGGTATACGCTGGAGCCTGGCCTTGGTGAGACCATGATGAAGTATCTCAAATTTGTTATGAACCTCATCATATAGCCAATGCAATTCGCTCGTCACGACGGTCGATATATGAAAGAAACGAGACATACGTGTGGTCAGTCTAGCATGAGCATGAAGTGAGGGCTTGTGAAAAAGACATCAAGTATCGTTTGCACCTATATCGGATTTTTTACATAAAACTCGTCAACACAAAGGCCCCTAGCATAATTAAAAAACGAAAATTCTAAGTTTGATCATTGACTAAAGACCTCAGAGACTAAAGGTCTTGGATGTCTTCTTTAAAGACTTATATTTATAAAGTTCAATCCCAATTGTAAATATTTAAACTGCTATCGTCCACACGCTCCAAAAACAATTACGTCAACGGATAACGTATATAACTACGTTAGCCAATTCTAACGTGTATAATGTATATCCGTTGTGATTGACGTGGAATACGATCGCTGTATGAAAACTACGTTAACGGTGGACGTATTTAAACTACGTTAATCTCATCTAACGTAGAAATACGTTATATCCTTATAGCCCTATTTTGTGTGCTTGCGCGCAAAATATAGTTCGGTTACAATCTATTTTATTAATTAGAGAAATTAACATTAAGTAAGTCATTGCTCTAACATATGAGAATTAACGAGAATAACATTATTAAGATAAGCTCGCACATTAACAACCGCACATAGCGCTGTGCGCGAGAATACACCAAATGAGATGTATGTGCTATCAATCGATTCTGCAGTGCGGCGTTTTTAAATAAAAATCTCCATAAAGAATGAGACAGGAATCTAATTTCCGCATAGTATAAACTATACTAACAAAAACAGTTGTTAGAGAAATAGACATGGTGCGCTCGATTGGAATGCAATAAGTTAAGTAGAGTGTTTGATCTTAAACAGGTGTAGATTAGACAAATGGGTATGCGTTTGTCTCGGTCGCTTCAATGCAGTCAATGTCGTGGGTTCGAATCCCCCAAAATTGTTTTTTTATTGCAAATGTATAATTATTCAATGTGAAGATTTTCTATCAAAACGGACTTTTTGGATTGTAACCATACTTATTCAGCAGACAGAAAATGTATGCTACGCTGCAAACTGTGTAAATCGACGTTAGATGCTTTAACGTAGTTCAATACGTTCTAGAGGTCACTACGTCAATCTAACGTAGCATTACTCACGACATCTACAGCGTAGTACTACATTACAATATACGTCGTTTCTGCCGTAGTCATTCTTAGAGTGCAAGCTTTGCAGTGACTACAGTGACAGACGACATCACCCAAAAATGTGACACATCATTCATAACCTCGTTTTCTCATCGTTTCCTTCTTCAGAATCTAGAACGCGGAACCAGTTCATTAGAAAAAAAACACTCTCTATAGGCTTCCGAATGTTCATTATTTCTCCGTCTGTGAAAGCGTTCCATGCCCTCCCCTCCGCCAACATTTCATTTGAAACTCAACGCAGAACTCACAGAATATCCATTTAGTTCATTCTCTTCCATCACAGCGAACAACGAAACACATTGATACCAAACGATGCACAATTACAGTCTAAAATCATACTTAACTGTTGAGTTATGAAATGGAAACTAATGGCGATTCGGGTCTGAAAAAATATTCGAACACGAACACGTACTTACATTTTACATCAACTGAATGATCGATTGCTGGAGAGACTTTATGCCGCAGTTACTCAATAAGAGACGAACATTTCTCACCTCAACCTGAATCAATGCTTGTCTCCGTCCAACCCTCCCTCTACCTACATCTGAAACTAAAACTGGCCCAAGAAACGCGCACGACATTCGTGCATTTTATTTTGCCAAAGAAAAACTGAATTAGTTCGCTTTTCTGACGCAACTTTTGCTTCGAAAATTTAAACAACGTGGAACTCAGTAAATAAATGAGTCGGTTATACAATGTAGGTTTGCACACGGATAATAAAGCATTCAGGAGAGCGTCTTTGCTCGAGACGAGCGAATACCTACATGCGTCGAAACAAAAGAGCTTCTTATCTAAGACTGACTCTCTCGACTGGCGTTGGGTCGAGGCCTTTCTATTTGCTACGTACATGTATTTGATATTGAAGTCAGATCGAGCAGAGACCAGGATCTAAATTCTTCTAATATAAAGACTTCTGAGCACACTTCTCATAATAAACCCTACTATACATCAATCAATGGAAACTCCGAATGAACGCCATGTAACACCTAGAAATCCAATAGGCTGAACCTCAACTCGTAATCAGTTTACAACAAAGAGAGGAGAGGAGACGGCTGGAGTCGAGAGGAGTCGAGAAGAGAAGAGAGGAGAGGAGTCGAGAGGAGTCGAGAGGAGAGGAGAGGAGACGATACGAGACGAGAGGAGAGCAGAGGATAGGAGAGGAGAGCAGAGGATAGGAGAGGAGAGCAGAGGATAGGAGAGGAGAGCAGAGGATAGGAGAGGAGAGGAGAGGATAGGATAGGATAGGATAGGATAGGATAAGATAGGAGAGGAGAGGAGAGGAGAGGAGAGGAGAGGAGAGGAGAGGAGAGGAGAGGAGAGGAGAGGAGAGGAGAGGAGAGGAGAGGAGAGGAGAGGAGAGGAGAGGAGAGGAGAGGAGAGGAGAGGAGAGGAGAGGAGAGGAGAGGAGAGGAGAGGAGAGGAGAGGAGAGGAGAGGAGAGGAGAGGAGAGGAGAGGAGAGGAGAGGAGAGGAGAGGAGAGGAGAGGAGAGGAGAGGAGAGGAGAGGAGAGGAGAGGAGAGGAGAGGAGAGGAGAGGAGAGGAGAGGAGAGGAGAGGAGAGGAGAGGAGAGGAGAGGAGAGGAGAGGAGAGGAGCAGGAGTGCAGAGGCAAAAGAGGAGAGGAGAGCAGAGAAGAGCAGACGAGAAGAAAGAAGAGGAGGGAAAAGGGCAGAAGATGAGAACAGTGCAGAACAGAGCAAGCAGAGCAAAGAAGATGTGACTTTTCTTACTGAATCCGTCTCCTTCCAGTTGCTGTAGTCGAAAGGTAGTTGTTATCAAGTAGAGACACGTTATGAGTGTTAGAGAAATATAAGAACCAAACGTTTTCTCATTTTAATATGCAGCTGTTCACTCTTTTCTTTTGGGTGCAACGATTTGAATGGTAGGCAATTGTGTTGCTTCAGTGACAGTTAGCACCACATCGAAGATATACGCGACAAAGGTAGGGACGAGTGTTTCTACGTATTAAAACTAGCTTAGAAGTAGAGCATGTCAAGTGTTTTGCACTGCCAAGTACATGTAGGTCCATGTATACTTTCTTTCCACTCCAGCTGTCCTCAAATGAGTTCCTCGGTGTCATTGCGCGCCAGAAGAAAACAGGTCCGGAAAGGAGGACTAGACGATTTATTCAGAATCGGACTCTTTACATTACTAATTCACAAATCACGACGCATATGTGGTCCGCAGAGTCTCAGAAAGATTATAGATTATGGCAGCGCGAAGAATGACTTTGTGTTTGTTAGTTGCAGGCTTACAACTAGACCTGCAATAAAAACTGAAATCATTTGGATGCACATGTATGGAGAATAGCCATGGATAGCGGCCGAGTCCTCACTGCCTTCTTTTCAAATCCTACTCAACTTCGTCATCGTGATAGCTACCGTTGCTACCATAAGTGCCGCATGTGCCTTATTTTCTAGCCATGTTGGTACCTCATGAACAGGTTTTTTTGTAATCTAGCAGGTGTTTAAAGCTTATAGAATTGCAAGTTCTTTGTACACTCGTGACGTCGAATGGTGAAATTCGACAAAGCTCATTTGGATGTACATTGAGAATGCCACCCGATTAACTCCATCCACGCCTGATTAGGCCTACCTTAGACGCATGTGCCTAATGAGAGTTCCTGGTTCATATTCTTCCTCCATACGCAGAATTATGCAGTAGCCCTCGTACTTTCTGTTCACGGTCAACTGCTACCCATGTAAGGGTAATAACTAAACGAAACGAGGGCTATATCTAACAAAGCAATACGAAGACTAATAACTAAGCAATATGAGGGCTAATAACTAAGGAATACGAGGACTAATAACTAAGCAATACGAGGGCTAATAACTATGCAATACGAGGGCTAATAACTAAGCAATACGATGGCTAATAGCTAAGCAATACGAGGGCTAATAACTAAGCAATACGAGGGCTAATAACTAAGCAATACGAGGGCTAATAAATATGCAATACGATGGCTAATAACTAAGGAATACGAGGGCTAATAACTAAGCAATACGAAGACTAATAACTAAGCAATACGAGGGCTAATAAATATGCAATACGATGGCTAATAACTAAGGAATACGAGGGCTAATAACTAAGGAATACGAGGGCTAATAACTAAGAAATACGAGGGCTAATTACTAAGCAATACGAGGGCTAATAACTAAGCAATATGAGGGCTAATAACTAAGGAATACGAGGGCTAATAACCAAGAAATACGAGGGCTAATAACCTGCAATACGAGGACTAATAACTAAGCAATACGAGGGCTAATAACTATGCAATACGAGGGCTAATAACTAAGCAATACGATGGCTAATACCTAAGCAATACGAGGGCTAATAACTAAGCATTACGATGGCTAATAGCTAAGCAATACGAGGGCTAATAACTAAGCAATACGAGGGCTAATAACTAAGCAATACGAGGGCTAATAAATATGCAATACGATGGCTAATAACTAAGGAATACGAGGGCTAATAACTAAGCAATACGAAGACTAATAACTAAGCAATACGAGGGCTAATAAATATGCAATACGATGGCTAATAACTGCTAATAACTAAGGAATACGAGGGCTAATAACTAAGGAATACGAGGGCTAATAACTAAGAAATACGAGGGCTAATTACTAAGCAATACGAGGGCTAATAACTAAGCAATATGAGGGCTAATAACTAAGGAATACGAGGGCTAATAACCAAGAAATACGAGGGCTGATAACCTGCAATACGAGGACTAATAACTAAGCAATACGAGGGCTAATAACTATGCAATACGAGGGCTAATAACTAAGCAATACGATGGCTAATACCTAAGCAATACGAGGGCTAATAACTAAGCATTACGATGGCTAATAGCTAAGCAATACGAGGGCTAATAACTAAGCAATACGAGGGCTAATAACTAAGCAATACGAGGGCTAATAAATATGCAATACGATGGCTAATAACGGCTAATAACTAAGGAATACGAGGGCTAATAACTAAGCAATACGAAGACTAATAACTAAGCAATACGAGGGTTAATAAATATGCAATACGATGGCTAATAACTAAGGAATACGAGGGCTTATGACTAAGAAATACGAGGGCTAATAACCTGCAATACGAGGACTAATAACTAAGCAATACGAGGGTTAATAACTAAGCAGTACGAGGGCTAGTAACTAAGCAATACGAAGGCTAATAAATATGCAATACGAGGGGTAATAAATAAGCAATACGACTCATACGAGGGCCCATAACTGAGCAATACGAGGGCTAATAACTAAGCAATACGAGGTCAGCAATACGAGGGCTAATAGCTAAGCAATACGAACAGTGATGTATGCAAGACTTCAAACTTCAAGACCAAGACGAGACCGAGACAGTGATGTGCCGAGACTGAGACAGTGAGGTACCAAGATCGAGACCGAGACACTTGGCTCAAGACAGTACGAGACAGTACGAGACAGTAAAAGACAAGTGGTCTTATATAAAATGCTGTGAAATTTTAAAGTGTCAGTTTTGGGAATAATGTCCCTGTGCGATTTTAATTTGAAACTTATAATGTATGTAGTATCAATTCCTAAGAACAGTTTGTATTGCCGCGTTTTATCTTTTTCGATACCTATTCGTCGGCATTTCTACTGAATAACATAAAGAACGCCTTTTCAGACACGTCTAAAATCATATAGACGATTACAAACAAGTAAATTCGATACCTAATACCAAACGAAATTAAAAAGTTGCGCATATCCTTATTAAACTCACCCTGAGAAACTCGAAGTTGTTCCGATCGTTTAGGTTATGGTGGTTTTGCATCAATAACCAACGGCACGGCATAGCTATTGTTTGTTATTAACTTCAAATTGCGTAAAAGGAAACTTCACAATTTCAGGTTCTCTCTCAGACATTTTTCCACTTTAAGATAATTGAATAGATTTCAGTATCATGTGACTCGCGCGCTAACCAGAGTTACCGTTTCTCATAGATTGCGGTTTCAGTTTCTAGCGCAAGATTTTAAGACAGTTGACGCGAAACTCATCGAGACTGCTTTTTCCAGACCGAACAAGACTTTCACTTCAAGACAGTTTCTAAAAATTCGAGACACTAACCTCGAGACCGAGACCGACACAGCAGGCGTCCGAGATCGATACCGAGACCGAGACACTAAAAAAACTGTCTCGAGACGTCTCGAGACCGAGACACTGTCTCCAGACAGTGAATGCGAGGGCTAATAACTAAGCAATACTAGGGCTAATAACTAAGCAATACGAGGTAAGCAATACGAGGGGTAATAAATAAGTAATACGAGGGGTAATAACAATAGGCGAGAGGAATCTGGGTGTACCCCCGTTCCAGGATCCGTCTTCCAATTAATTCCTGGAGTCCTCTTTGATGAGAACCACCGCGAATCGTCGATCCGAAAAGCCTGCTTTGCCTAACAGAACCTAATCCCCACTTTTCCGGTCTCTAGCGTCATTTGACGTTAGTCAAAGCATTCATCAAACGACTTGGACCTTACGGAAAAGACAGGAAAACCAACTGACGTTGATGAATTTTAAATGGAAACACGCATCACAACTGTAGCCGACGACTCTATCGCGACACATATAGGCCCACAGTGGCCCACTGTAGAGTTTTGAGCAACGTTTCAAACAAAACACGCCGAAAGTCTAAGTGAAAAATCCCGGAACGCAGATACGTGCATAGCGACCACACACGAGGAGCTATTCGAGCAATCACCGCTAAATAATTTCGTATGTCTACTTCCGATGAGGCCCTATACACTAAACGAAACTGGCAGTCAACACGTCAACATGTCTTCCAACGAATCGTCACTGTTGTCATCAATTATCGTTATCAGCAGCAGCAGCAGCGACGACAACAACAACAACCACTAGAATAGTACTACCAGGCAAAAGAGATCGGCTTTAAAGAGACAAAAGCGTAGCTGACTCCTGTGTGTCAGAGTCTATACAGGGCTATTGGTGAATATGGCGGACATAAATTTATTCGCCATGTCACGGTCACCTACACGTATGTCTACGATGACTTTGGGTTAAAAATTGTCTAAAGGGTTACAGAATGAGGGTTCTAAGGTATGCATCGCATCTAGCAACAATTACGTTTTTGAATGTAAAAGTTAATAACCAAATGGATAATATTTTTAAACTTAACCACTGATTTTTCTATAGCGAAATATCAACTCTGTGAGAAATTACTCAAAAGCTTTTCAATCATTGATTTGCACACTTTTATATTTTGGCTCAGTTCTGTATAAGTATTTCAATTTAATAAATTAATCATGAGTACTTCGGTGAGTTGGAACAGATGCAATTTAAAAATTAATTCCAGTCACTCAGCTTATCATGCCCTATTGAATGTAATGTAATGTAAGCAAACATTAAAAATATATTGCATTGTATACTCTAATAAATAGTAGCTTTTTATTGGTCTCAAGTATTTAATAGATATAGAAAGAATACGGCTGTAATAGGTCTGTAGGAAATGATCAATGTGAGATACGTATAGACCCTGCAGTTTATTGCGTAACATTAACACGCAATCATAAAATATCCCCTAATCGTAAGCTTAGCTTTATCTAGCACATCTTCCATAAGATTCGCCAGTGGTACACACCACAGAAGAAATTATAAGTCTATTATAAACACGGTCATTAATCAGTAGTCCTCCTACTCGATGACAATTAAGCCAAACTAATATTGGCAGAACCTGCAGTGGTGGGTTATGACATATTCAGCGTCAGATCACTCAGGATTCTTATATTATATATCAGCGATGTACATGGCACCAAGGCATTAAGATAACTGAAAATAATAATTCCAGAGAACACCATGCTTACCTTATGAAAGATCATGTTGCACCGGTGGTCATTCCAACTCAAGAGGAGAGCAACTGGTCGAGAATCCTTCTCTAGACCTTACCTAGACCTAGACCGACCGACCGCCCACTGTTAAATCTCCCAGTGATTCTTAGCAGCGTCGTCGCAATCTGCACTCACGTGTCGATGTAAGGAAACCGTATAGGGCGTATACTGTAGACACAGATCATATCGTTGCTTAATCGTCAACGGTGACAACAGCCACCATCACAACAGTCATCATTGCCACAGTTACCATTACTGCAGTCACCATTAGTACAGTCACCATTACCACCGGTAGTTGAGGATGTCATCACGTCGCCGAACGTTGATGGAAGAATAACGGATTGCGCTCAATAATTCGTGCGTTCACTGGAATGGCGTTTCTCTTTCGTTTCTCTTCCGTTTATGTTCAGTCTATCGATGCATGTTTGATGCGTCTGGTCTTAGCCGTTACTTGCACCACTCTGCTACACGCAGGCACACTACATATTCAACACTACACTTTCACATTATACTCGGCTCAGTCATCATTTACCTCATCATATGGTATAGTATATGTAGCTGAACCTGCCCTATCCTGTTTTTCTATAGTCCAATTTGTAATTCTGATTTATGCATTGCATACAATATACATAATCCATACATACATGTACCTACAATAACAGACAATACTCCCAGAACCGATTTGTAACGTGTCATTGTCTTCAAAGTCGTGTTAATTGGATACACTGATGCCAATCAAGTTAATGATCCTTCGTATGTTGTAACTGTTTCTTGTGAAACTGTTGCTCGGAAACACTTAATGAACGATGATTCATTCCCGCATTCCAGAATCAGACGATTATTTTGCCTAGACTCAAAGAAACGTCAATGACTGGGTGCTGATGACGTGGCGAACAGTGCAAACCAACCCAATGTCCTTTCCTCCTTAGCAGTTGCTGTTCACCTGTTTGCTGACTACGAAATACAGGCGCATAATTGCCATGAGCATCAGACAAACCAGAGACGCATTGATCGTTGATGTCATCCAATCAGTTGGGGCTTAATCTCGGAAAAGCATAACTCATCTGACTTGTAAGGCATAACCGTCAGGTACTCGAAAAGAGAAACACATGCATATACATTGTATATGCATGACTTTCGGCGTTTCCAAACATTTTCTTCTGTGCCCTCGTGCGTGGTCTGTGTGTGACTAGAAATTGACTTTCTTCTAGCACGAGAGGGCAGTGAGTAAGTAAGTATCGAGCGTGCTGCTATAAACTGTGCCAAATCCACACATACTGTACGCCACTCGTACTCTTCTAGGTCGGTTTCTACTCTGAAGAATTCATATACCTATACGATTGAGTTGATTATAATAATGTCATTTATGCGGCTATCCTCTCTTTCGTTTCAATCGAATTCAGTCCTTTCCAAGAGTTGTAGTTCGGCTAACAATTATTGATCTGATCGCAGAGATAATTGCATACGGCAGAAGATACGTTTGTTGCCCATCAAAGATGTATTTAGCGCAGTTTAATCAAACTTCTTATGGTGATAACTGAAGCGTGACTACTTGGTTGGTTGTGTTGCATCTCTAACTTATAGAGCGCTGTGTTTTTCAACGTCTTCGTTACCTGTCTGTGTGAATCTCTTGACTCTGCAACCCATGGTCGTCTGATTGTCTCCAGTTCCATGAATGCAGTCACAATGCAATAATGAAACATCCATTCGGTCGAATCCTCATTCGGAGACAAGCCTTGCTCCACTTTCTCTGCCTATCATTTGTTAATAACAACATTTCGCTTCGAGCTGTCAAACACATCGCGAGTAATTAAACAGAGGTACGTACAATCCTTTAGGAAATCATCTGAGTGCTGTCCAAATCTTTTGTTGCCAGGTCGACAGCGCCTTTGGTGAATCTCTTGAGAGGCGCTATATAAATAAGCTCTGTATGCGAATTACACTGTACACATAAATTGCATTCACGTGTAGATGTATACCTACATAGACCTGCACACATTCACAATACCAACATCTCATATCCGCCGTGACATTCATCACGTTTACATAGCTCCCCTTCAAGGCTACTACTCAAGAGCGCTCCCGACCCCGGCACGGCTAAAAACAACAGTTTTAAGGCGAGTAGAACAAGAGTCTGAGTGAACCTTGGCGACAACCGCAACGCCAACGGGAGCGTGTTCCAGAGCGAGGGGCCAACCACTGATTTTGTTTATTAGGCCCCCGTCACACTAGACTCCGACCTGACTATGCTTCAAACGAACGACCTAGGTTCAAGAATGCTGCCGAACGTGGTGAGAACGTGGTCGTTTAAATTACTGCTAAATTTCAATTGAAAAACCGCAAAAACACAGTCACACTAGGCCCCGATCTCACAACTCTTCCATCACGCTCGTACAGCGTGGTGGAAACGTGTAGAACGTAGTAGAATCGCAGTAGAACCGCAGTTCGATCTTCTATGAACGTATTGCAATAGCGGTCGAACATGGCGCCATCGCCATGAGCGTGGAGCGCGTGACCAAATTTTGAACATGTTAAAAAACGTGGTGCTAGCGCGACAGAAAGAAGCGCAGTGCGAGTGCATTTGAGCGTGTTGTAGGTCGTAAAAAATGTCTTCACGATCTGAGCACGATGTCGTTACTTTTACATCACGGCGATGTCTCTGCGACCTGACCACGCTCTCGCTATGACAATTATGCGTCGCTGTCATGCTCGACCCGTTCGTAATACGATTGCGCAACGCTTAACGTGCGCAGACAACACCGCTTTTGTATGTATGCATGCATACATGTATGTATTTACATATATATATATATATATATGAAACTAAACGACTAATTATCCTGTCATACCGCAGGCAAAGTGATGTAATAATCGCAACCTCAGACAGTTTTTGCTTCATTTCATATTTCAGAAATACAGCTTAAATTACTTCACATGACATGACAAACACCTCTCCAAAATAGTCATCATGCTAGCATTACACACGTGTCCTGAAAATATAATACTAATACTACTAATATCACTACAATCAATGCAGTGCAGCACAACACCCCCAATCACCTATGTACAATAAATGTTCCATTATTATATTGTAGCTTGTGTCCATTGTCCACCGTCAAAGGCGTTTTAGACCACGCATCCGTCTTCATCGTAGCATACAGTCCTGCCTCTTCATCCTCCTCAGCATGATGATGGCTTGGCATTCCAGGGATTCGAGTTGTCCTTGAAGAAGTAACATGGCGTGGGTCCTATTTGTTTCATCCATGGCTGACACTACTATTTGTGTTGCACCCCAATTTATACCACAAGATTATAATGGTTGAAATGAGCGTCATACAGGTTATACTTGATGAGAGCGTTGTCTGCGCGCGTTAAGCGTTGCACAAGCTTATTACGAACGGGTCGAGCCTGACGGCGACGCATTATGGTCACGGTCAAGTCGCAGGGACATCGCCGTGGGCGTGTTGTAAAATTAACGACATCGTGCTCAGATCGGGAAGCCGATTTTTAAGACCTCTAACTCGCTTGCAATACGATCATTAAATTCGCACCACGCTCGACCTACGTCGGTACTACGCTCGCCCCGTTTCTATTATGCTCAAATGCGCTCGCACCACGTTTTTTTGAACATGTTCAAAATTTGGCCACGCACTCCACACTCATGGTGACGGCGCCACGCTCGATCGCGATTGCAATACGTTCATAGAAGATCGAACTACGGTTCTACTGCGTTCTATATGTTTCCCCCACGCTTTACGAGCGTGATGGGAGCGTTGTGAGATCAGGGCCTAGTGTGACTGGGGTATTAGTAGTTGTACGGGCAAATTGAACAATGAGTAGGCTTCGCTCAGCATAGCGGAGAGCGCAGCTACCGGTGCACTCAAAGTAGAGTAACTCTGATCTCAGAGTAACAGAGATCGCAAAGATAGGCAGGGGCGAGACCCAAGCAAGGACCGCCAGACCAGAGCGATGATACGGTACGAGATTCGATGTTGGAGGGGAGCTAGTGCATGGAGCACATCCAGCAGATAGCAGGAGACATGGCCAAAGTTCGGTATGCCCTCGACAAGACGTGCAGCAGAATGCAGCACCCGGTCCAGGCATTGCAACCGCCCAGCTGGAAGGCCTACATAGAGTGAGCAACAATAATCTACTCGGGCTGTGACAAAGGCGCTGACGAGGGTAACGGTCTATAGCAACAAGTCGTAATGCACATATTTTGACAACTTAAAGTTATTATCCGCTGCCTATAATTGCAGCCTACGTGGGTACATACGGTAGCCTTCATGACTGCTTGACATAGCCCACACGACAGCATCCTTCTGCGCAACTATGTGAAGACCCACAAAGTTCGAATACTCGTCAATAAATCGACAATCTGCCTTCGTGCACATGTGCTGTTCTTCGCTCTACTGTTTCCTGACACGCCAACAGACAAAGGCCTTGACACACACCTGAACATACACAAGCACGCATACACCGACACACACACACACACACCAACATACACACACACACAATATGTGTCACACATACCTACGCACCAATGCACAAACACACGCATACATGTACACCGACACCTACACCCACAGATAAAGAGACCAACATGCGCGCATTCGTATTAAACATTGTCAGAGTCGTAAGCGCCAAACTTCCAAAGCGCCACTTGAAAGCTTAAAATTAAAATTACATTTATGCGAGGAAGCGATGGAACAAGCACAAAGCTTCTAAATCGTTTTCATGAACATAATTTCATGCAGCCTCTGAGCCTCAGTAATGTAGACACGCCTTCTGGAACAACGGAATCTTTCTTTTGAGATCACCTTGTCCCAACCGACACACTCCCACACACCAGGGATGTGGTCTCGAGACCGCGGTCTTGGTCTCGAGACGGTCTCGAGACCGGAAAACTGCGGTCTTGGTCTTGGTCTCGAAGGCTTCGGTCTTGGTCTTGGTCTTGGTTTCGGACCATTGGTCTTGGTCTTGGTCTTTGTCTTGGTCTCGGATGCGTCGGTCTTGGTCTTGGTCTTAAAGGAACGGTTTTGGGATTTGTCCTCGTCTTAGGTTAGCGTTCTTGGTCAATTGCCGTATTAGAGCAATTTCTTTGTTATTTGTCGATTATTTTCGATTAGAGACACCGGTGTTTTGACCATCTATATATATATATATATATACATGTTACTGTGGGTAAAAATGCATTTACAATGGAACTAGCCATTTCAAAATTTGCTTTCGCAAATTTCAAGGTTCTGGAACAATCTAATAATTGTGTGGTCAGCCTCGTTTAGTCACTATTAACCTACAATTCCGAGTACAAGTAGGCCTACATCATTCAAACAGAACGTTAATCTACTTGTCTTAAGGTATTTAGTATTTAAATCGTGTACTGTAAGTAATTTATAGTGTGATATTCTCCGGCCGAAGCCAAGGGCTGAACCCACAAAAGTTCAGACTGGCCGGTAAAACTGGTTCTGGACCATTACTAAATTAGTATTCTTCAGCAAAAAAATTGATGTTTTAAGTGCGGTATTCAGTTTTAGCGTCTTAATAGATTGAATTGTTTATAAAAAAGAGCATCGGTCTTGGTCTTGGTCTCGGACCACCCAGTCTTGGTCTTGGTCTTGGTCTTGAATCTCTCGGTCTTGGTCTCGGTCTTGGTCTCCAGGTTTTGGGCTCGTGCCCAACACTGCCACATACACACCTGAACACACACACACAAGCACAGATAACAGACAAAGACCTTGACACACTCCCAGTGTTTTACCAAATTGACAAGCACTCCAATACACGTGACCTAGCCTATGATTATGCACGTACATTCAGACAATTGCCTTTGTCTGTCTGTCTGTCTGTGTGTCTGTCTGTGTGTCTGTCTGCCTGTCTGTCTGTCTGTCTGTGTGTCTGTCTGTGTGTCTGTCTGTGTGTCTGTGTGTCTGTCTGTCTGTCTGTCTGTCTGTCTGTCTGTCTGTCTGTCTGTCTGTCTGTCTGTCTGTCTGTCTGTCTGTCTGTCTGTCTGTCTGTCTGTCTGTCTGTCTGTCTGTCTGTCGTCAAAGGCCCCTATTCGGATTAAAGTGTCGCAACAATAAGACAATCTTTCATTCGATTATTATACAATGAATGTTCACTTTATAATGTTAGGCCATGTAAGGAACGCTCGACGCATACATGTAGGCTAATTTATTGTCCCAGATGTTCCGTTGACCTCGCCATATCAAACTCTACTTCATATGGCCATTCGCTCCTATATTTAGAAATAATTAAAACCAAGTGTGGCAGATGGTCAGAAATAAGTGGAGCTTATTTATAGATGGTCAGAAAGAAGTAGAGCCTATTATTAGAGATTCCCATACATTAAACTGTCTGCTTGGCGTCTGAAGCATTATCAAAAAAGACAAAAAATAAACGACTGATTAAATTACATCGTTTCCTAATCTTAACTTTACCCTGCGCTTCAGTTCAGCGCAGTTACAAGTTGCATATTTTCTTACGTTGGCCGACGTTCACAAGTAAACTGTGATTCAGCTATAGATGGAGTGGAAATGCTACAGGCTGCGGTTGAAAGGCACAAAGAAAAGAAGACCGATAGAATGATAGAAAGACAGCGACAAAGCAACGTACTAAGTGGTTAAGGAGTAGACGATACTTCAGATGTGCATGTAAATAGCTCTTGCAATGCGTCACTAAGTGACGCCGTTGTGCATATCCATGCAGCGTTTTATTGGCGGGCACCTGCCGTCTTCGCTGGATTCTCTGATTGCCAATAATTGTTTCGTTCTACTAAATGGCTCGTTAACGCGCGGCGACACTTAACCAACCGCTTCACCGGAAGAGAAAACCCGATCAAGGGCAAAAGAAATGTTGTAAGGGCAACGAAGGAAAGGCAGTTGATGAGAGGAGAAAAAAAGCGAAGGAAGGCAAAGGAAGTCGTAAGCTTTGAAAAAGGAACTAGATTTATGAAGTGTGACGCGGTGGCAGATTGTAACGCGGAGAGTGAAGTCCTTCGCTGAGAACTGCTCGGCGTCATCGATCGACGCCATGTCTTTTGACAGTGGCGCTTACAAGATTTGCGCACAACTAATAAAGTGAAAATGGAAGGGAGAAATGCCTGGCACCTTGATTTTCCTTTCCACCAAGACCAACTAAGTCAAACATTCAGAGGAACCCACCTCCTGTTCGATTCATTAACTATTACAACGACAACTTAACGATGATAATTTGGATGACAATGATAATGACAATGACGATGACGACGACAATGGTGATGATAGGCGTTATTACGCACCATTATTGTTTTTTCTCTTTAGTCACCACTTCGATGACCTTCATTGTTACAATTTACCTAATTAGTCATCTGTCTCCAAGTAAGTGACCCATCACAATAAATTGTAATGATTGCGCCGCCTCAGAAAATCCACAGACTGTACAGGCGACTAAAAATGACAACATTGCGTTCCATCTATAAATCTTTTTTGTCAGAATGCAAGTAATTTGTTATAAAATGTTATATTCTGTGTTTCCTTTTCGGTTCTCAACAATCTATTCTAAACTTTTTTATTCGAGATATTAACCAGTTAAAATTTTTCGCGTATATATTTCTGTGATTGCGAGAGTCGTCATCTTGACCGCAATTTAAAATTGTTCCAGCAGAGAGAGAGTTCCAGCTTTCTCCTCTCATTAAACTGCCTTTCCTTCGTTGCCCTTACAACATTCCCTTTTCCCTTGATCGGGTTTTCTCTTCCGGTGAAGCGGTTAGTTAAGTGTCGCCGCGCGTTAAATCTCCTTGTATGCTACCACCTGTGTCAATATCTTAATAAGTGCATTGCTCCATGCATTATTCGGAGATTCCAGTAGGTTATTATTAGCTATATGTATCGACACCCCAGAGTTTTTCTATTCCCAAGTTCGGAATACGCTGTCATCTGCAGTTAATAATTATTATGGTATTTTACATAGCGTTGATCTAACTAATTTGGTGAACAAGTGCTTCGTATAATTACTTAGGTGTTAACGATTTACTCAAATCGTTAACACAATTTGACATTTTTTGAAAGACGATTGCACCCCATATTCTCATTTTTATTGGCCCACCCTGTATAAAGTGTACCGTAAATTTATATAAACCTATGCATTTATAAATGAGCTAACTAGATGCAAATAAACGACATGGTCTGCAATATACATGTATACAGATGCGACATTGAAGCATATGCAAGAAAATCTTTGCAATAGGTGCCGTATAATGATGACCCAAGGGGAGAGACTCCGATCTCCTCAGACTGTGAGGAGCGAGGAGCTGAGAGGGAGCAGTTTGCCTTCGGTGGTAACGGACGGAAATGGAAAGTGCGGCGACTAATTAGGCCTTCAGATGAAACTAGGTGTAAAAAGACAAAATGCCACTAACTGATGCTGGTGCCAATTCTGTATGTCTGTCTGTCTCTCTATCTCTCCTTTCTTCTTCCCTCACACGCTCTGTTTCGTTCTCTCTTCCTCTCTTTCTCTCTATCTCCTTCTCTCTCTTTTTCTATCTCCCTCTCTTCCCTCTTTCTTCTATATCCTATCCTTTTTCCATCCTACTCCTCCTTCTCCCTTCTCGTCTTGTCGATCTACTAGTTTGCGTATTTAATATCTCGGTCCTCGATTACGGAACTTATTATCAGATGATATAAAGGAGATAACATTATCATCATTTCCATGAAAACTAAAAAACGTATCCTTGAAAGTGTTTTTTGTGGAAGTAATAAGTCTATATACATTATATATAGGCTATATATATAATGTATATCCTAACTGTTCATTGCTCATATTTATTACAATGGTTGTTTTAACTTCTCTTCAATCGGCACTATTTTGATTGTGATCATTTACCTTATTATTATTATTTTTCTTGCCCCGATGTACATATGATCCCTCAGGGACCATAAAACTAACCTAAAATGTTTGTTGTCTGGAATGGCCTCGCTAATCGATCTCCTGCGCGACGAAAGTCCCTTTAAACGCGTGTTGTAAATAGTGTTGTAACGTTGTATGGTAATCGATAGACGCTGGTATAGGTATGGTGTTTCCCATGGCTCCCCGTGGCGCAACTGAGCCTTTTCCCCAGCTTCGACAGGATATTCACTGTTTATCGGGTCCAAAGTTTCGAATGCTATTGGGACAAATAAGTGTGTGACGACCAAATCGTTGTACTTTTCCGTCTTTCTGTTTGACGCCCTCTCAGCCGCAGCGCCTGCTACTCGGGAAGTGTCTGGTCGGTAAGAGGCACCGTCACGTCCCACAGAATACACTTACCAAATCGCCATGGGATCAGGGTAAGACCATCCGGTCTTCTGCCATCCCTTCTTGCCAGGCCAACGGGTTCTTTTGATGATGGGTATCCTGCCCTGGCCAGACTCCTGCATATCAGGTCGTTTAATGCATGTCTGGGCCAGCGATCCGGTCCCAAGCCGCACGAGACACCGTGATGCCCGTTAACCTACACCGGGGCACCATAGGGGCATCCATGAGGCCAGCAGATCGGGGCCCCCAGCCTCCGATCCACCGCAAACCTGACTGCCTCATCATCCAGCCTCAGACCACAACTTGAGATAAAGAGGGCCAATAGCCAGTCCCCAGCGTGTGGGGCCGCTGTCGTGCTTGGTTTACTGGGTCGGGCATCCTGGTGTTGAGACTTTCCACAACTTTCTCTATTAGGGGCTTGTCCCACATAGATTGTTTGTGGGCGTAGATACAGTCGGGCTCAGTCGCTGCTGTGGTCTCTTTCTACTTGGTCAGGAGGGCCTCACGTAGTGGGTCTGCCACCCCCTTCCCGTTCAGCATTATGGACTGGAAGTGATCGGTGCCTGCGACCAAGGCCAAAAAAGCGGGTAGTGCCAGCGAGGTCACCGATCCAGTGTCGTTGCCAGTGCCTCTTCAGTTGAAAGAGACCCAGGAGCATCGCTCTATGGGGGTTGACCCATGTGAACGGCTCAGTTCGAGACTATCCTTCTGTACCTGCGAGGATTTGGAAATAAGTTCGCACTTGCATCTGTTTAGTGCTAAACCTAGATCTGTGCATTTTGTTTCAAGAGCGACTATGTCCCTCACCACAGTTTGCGCCCCGCCCCCCTCCCCCCAAGGTGAGGTAATCGAGAAAACCCAGGACTAGGAGATTCCAACTTGGCGAGAATGGGATGGAGTGGCAGGCAGAATAATAGAGGGCCCAGCGGGTCGCCCTGTTGGGGCCCAACCTGTGAAAGGACACTGAAAGCACCGTATTTGAGGTTGGATTTTTCGGCGTAAGCCATAGAACAGAAAGAAGGCAATTCCTGGAAGAATATCGTATAGTGAGGCGAGCATTATGTCTCTGTAGAGGCTGTTAAAGGCATTTGAGAAGTCTATCTTGACCAAGGCTATTCATGAAGCGTCGTGCTGTGTGTATTGCGGCTTCACATCATCCGGCCACGCCAACTCCTACCTGGTGGGGAGCCAGATAAGGGGCCACATTTGGTGCCGCATAGGCGCTAGCACATTTGGCCGCAAGTCGGCGCCAGTAGTATCCAACGACTATTGGGCGCAAACCCCCCGAGCTCTTAAGAAGAGCGAACAGGGTTCCCAAAGAGGTTAGCCCGGATCTCAGAGGGACATGTTCCTGCCAGTATCGTGTTCGCCAAGGCCGTGGTAGCTGTTAACAGGGTTGGGACTGTGTCTTGCTGACTTATTAGTTCTAAGATATGCTGGGGGCGTATCCCGTCGGGCCCTCCTGCCGACCCTGCCGGGAAGCTGTGTATGAATTTTAGAACCTCTTCCTCCGACACCTGTAGTGGGGTGACCTCTGGCCTATTATTATTATTATTATTATTATTATTATTATTATTATTATTATTATTATTATTATTTTGCCCTGAGGTACTTCGTTCCCCAGGGACTTAGAAATTATTATTAACATAGTTGTCCTGAGGATTAGGCCTCGTCTTCAGAGGTTAAATATTATTATTATTATTATTATTATTATTATTATTATTATTACAAATCATTCATGTATAAATTAAGTAATAAACACCTGTATAGTGTAGTAATCAAGGAGGATGGACCCAGATTCGAATAGGCCATTGTCCGTTCTTGGTTCCTGTTGCACCATAGTTGTTGATAAATGTTTGTAATTGTAATACCTATTTTCCATAAAAATGTATTTAATCGATGCTACATGCTGCGTGTATTTAGAGGGCACGTGTTGAATGCGTGAGGGGAAGGTACGACGTCAGATGGCACGCAAACTATCAAGTGGCACTCGCGCGAAAGACGATACGTTGAGTCTCGGACTATATTAGTCCTAGGTTGACACTGTCACGGACCGGTTGAAACCGACATGTTTAATAGGAATTTGTAAAGGCATTGAATTATGGCAGACAGGCCACAAGGCTTAAACGAATGATTTATTGAAATAATCGGCTCTCCATAGCGCTTAATTTAACGTGTATTTACTTACAGTGTTGTTATGGGAGGGAGGACCGATCGGCGATTTTTAGTTCATTGCATAGCTTGCAGACGCATGAATTGGCTTGAGTATAGCCTGACATGCGGTGCATCGCTATATATGTGTAGCAGTGGTTCATACTGCTTCATACGTTGAGTGGTTCTCGTACCGCTCCAGAGATCGTGTTGCCATATAAATACGACCTCTAGTGACAGCCGCTCTCGCGGTCAGGCCGGTGTTACTTTTCGCTGATATGGTGGGGTGGGACCCTTTGCCGTCGATCGCAAGACGGACCGTGTCCTGATCGTAGGGGTTACCAGGCTGACCGAGAAAATAGCGAGACAGATTACGGCGGCCGTTGAGACAATTTACGGGAAAAATTCCCCAGTGTACACGTTGGTTAAAAGACGGGGTGAGCGGCCCCGTGAAGCCGTTGGAAACAGACTGAGAGCTACCGGTGAAGCCGTTGACAAATACTGGGAAACATAAATACGTTCGATAAATACGGGGAAGGTGACTCCATTGGTTGCGTTCAATACAGGGAAAGTTCCCTTTGGTGCCGAAAACCTGATCAATTGCGGGCGTCTCCGCATATTCTTTTCTATTTACGGCTTTCCGTAAACATCTGTACTTGGCTACCTAACGTGGTCATACTTTCTCTCGCCGTTTACCAGCAATCTGTTGATTTGCGTGTCTGATCGCAATGTCTTAGGTCGCGTTTTCCTCGCGTATCTTAACTTGAGGCACTAAACGTAGTATCTGTGCTTGTGGTGTCCCCGCAGTATATCTTTTTTATTGTCTTACGGTCTTTCGGTAAATATTCTACTTGGCTACCAATGTCGGTCATAGTTACTCCTCTCGTTTTACCGAAGTATATTCGGTTCAATGTCTAGTTGCAATATCTTAACTCGCGGTTTCCCCGCGAGGCTTCTACTTGCGCGAGTAGCCGCAGAATTTCTTGTTGTATATCTAACTACATAATCTTTCCGAGGACTTCCTCGAAAGAGCTGCCCGTGGTTCGTTCCAGTGTATAAGAGACAGAGTACAATTGCTTCAGAGAAAGTATTTATAATAATACAGGTCTGTGTGAAACATAGAGGTAAGGTGGTGACACTTACCTCAGGTGCCTGTGAGAGAATCGAGTCTGAGGACTCAGAAACGAAGCTTACGAGAGTTGGTGCAATACCGTTGAATAAACGCAGTCAATGAGAGTTATAGAGATGTGAGAGTCTGGGTGATCGGATACAAAAGTATATAACAGATGAAAGCAGGCCGAGAAATATACTTGTTGGTTACCTAGTTTGATCATAGCTATTCCTGCCAGTTTCCAGCAGGTTGTCAGAGACGTAAAAATTCGAGTGATTGAGATCGAGAAAATTCAGGTGGTCGGCAGCGTAGAAGTTCGGGTGGCCGCAAGAGATACAAACCGGGTAGATGCCCGTAGTAGCAGCCGTACAGACCGAGAGATAGAGCTGCCGGTGGGGCGTTGGTACATACGGGGAAAGTTCCCCAGTGGATACGTTCGATAAAATACGGGGAAGGTGACCCCATTGGTGCGTTCGACGATTATAAGAAACGGTCGTGACTGGTGCCGAAGACCTCAATAATTGCGGGTGTTTTCGCATATTCTTTTCCATGTACGGTTTCGGTAATATACTTATATACATGGCTACCTAGTTTGGGCTGACCCCCGCGGGTTTCCAGCAGCACTTGAGCTGTCGGACACGTGAGAGTTCGGGTAGCCGAGATCGTTAACATTCGGGTGGCCGTGATAGATGCAGACTGGGTAAGTCCCAGGATTAGCGATCGCATATAGTCAGAGAGGCCCCGGTGGCCGAGAGTGGTACAGACCGTGAATGAGTTTGGGTGGCCGTTCGATAGAAATATCGGGAAATTCCCCAAGGATCCGCTGGAAATACACGTAGAGGGTGAACACGTTGAAAGAGCACGTTACAAACAAGAGAAAACACTGGTGCCGATTGATACCTTCAGGTTGCAAGTCAAATAACTCTTCTTGATGGCTTTATGGTCTTTCGATAAGTACTCTTTTTTTTTGTTACCTACGTTGGTCATAGTTACTACTCCCGTTTTCCCGAAGTCTCGGTATATCGTACGGTGTTGGCGGGAAATTGCCAACGCAGAGGACGGTCAATCGTGTACACAATAACTAATACGTGTGAGGCCGGTATGCCACACACGGGAATGGACCAAGAGGCAGACGTGAAAGTCTGGGTTGCCCGATACCCAAGTATGAAGCAGATGAACGCAGACGTGAAAGTCTGGGCAGTCGGAAATGGACCAAGAGGTCGTAAAAGTCTGGGCAGTCGGAAACCCAGGTTAAAGATAATAAGCAGACCAAAAATTGATCGATAAATAAATATTACTGTTGGCTACCTACGTTGGTCATAGATACTCCCCCCGTTTTCCCGAAGTGTATCTACTTGCGTGTCTGATCGAAGTGATCGATACGAGTACGTTTGGGTAATCGGGTACCCAGGTGAATACATGGTTGCTTGTCGTCACACACAGTTCCGAGAAATGACTGAAATGCGAGGTCGGGCCCCCTCGTGAGTAGGTCGGATCGAAGATCTGTGTGCAGATAGCGATGGTTATAGAGGGAAGACCTTCACTATCAGAGTCCGTGATTACCATGCCAGTGTCGTTTTTATCGATGCAGATTATATTACTTTTGGTGGGGGTAACTGCCAATACAACTTACTCCGTCAATTTAGGGTGCATGATAAAATATACGTGTGTGGCCGTTACGCCATACACGGAAATAGATCGAGAGATACGTGTTGAGTAGAAGGCGTGATAGCTGTGTCTAGCATGATATGACGAAGAGCTGTGGGACTGGTAGTGTCTAGGACGACAGAGTTTAGAGAGTTGCGAACAGTAATGTCAAGGAGTACAAGACGTTGAATTTAGTTACCGATAATTGTCTAGGCCGATATGACTTAGGGACTTGTCTCAGGTATATCTGAACCTCGTAACTTAAGAGAACATTTGGTGTCCCTAATTGGCGATAGTTTCAGAGTCACAAGGTGCTGAACGGTACGACATCAGGTAGAGAGGAAGAAGAGGCTAATAGCTTGGATGGTATGCAAGGCGAGGAAGACTCCTGCCGGTATGATTATGAACCCTGTTTTGAGTACGGCCATCCTCAGAACGTTGCCCATTCGGCGACCGCGGAATAGGCAGTCAGACCTCGTTACTAATTCGAACCGCGTTACCTTTCTTGGAGAAGAGGCCCGTCCTTAATCTATACTGGTGAGAGCGATCATCCTGGTAGATATCGAGAGCAACCATTTGGCATTGGGATTTGACAGCAAAGTGACTCGGGCAACTCCAGACGTGTCAGCCAGCTGGAGTCGACACCGTCCGAGAGCTAGACAGGCGCTCGGGCGGCAGAACGCCACATAATGTCTTTAAGAATTTTGGTAAAGATGTCTGTCGACTATTAAGTTATAAGTTTTAACTGCAGGTGTTGTCGATAGATTCGTCGGTTCGGATGCAATGACGTTAAATGTGGGTTGTTTGAAGTCGGTCTTACAGGCCTAATGGCCCTACTGTATAGAAAATCTAAGTCTGTTTGTCTATATAGAGTGGTGCCCTCACGGCCTGCCTGTGTGGTCTTCTCACCAGATTCACCACAATTAATAGCAACCTACGATTGAACGATTTGCTGCAGTCCACGATTCGAAACCAGATCTGTTGACAACTATTTCGGAAGACATCGACATAATTAGTTTTCTTGTCTCTTCGTTCCTTTCAAACACGTCATAGCTGCTGCTTCAATTCTCTGTGGAGTATGTTACCATTCGTTTTCTTTCAGTGGTGATAGTTTGTCTTCCATATCTCCTACTACTGTCACGATTTAAATCACTCTAGCACTATATTCGCAAGCGTTCAATCGTCCATCATTGTTACCGTGGCTGAAGATTTCTTTTGTTGCATTGTTTCTTTCAGTTTGATCGACGCAGATTCTTCGACATGAGTGTACCGTGCTTTTGTTTGTGTATGGGCCACTGTACGCTGGACGAAGGCCAGAGACCAATGAATGAAGATAGACAAACAAAACGATCCACTTCTTCAAAGACAGAAATCATTAGGTTCCGCCGCCCGCGTTGTTTCATTGTCTCAGAGGGAAAGCCTCCGTCGATCATTCACTCATCATTGGCTTTCTATTCATCAGCCAATCCAACGAGTACAGATCACCAACAGGACACCATCGACGGACGGACGTAATAAGCAGGCGCAGAACCGTAATGGATCAATCGTCTACGGCCATACAACCCATGCGGAATGCATATAAACTAGTCATAGCATAAATAACGACTGACATTATATGTGTGTGTACGTATACATACGTATGTATGCATGTGTATGTTCACAGTTCACACAGTTCACACTGCAAAAGTCTAACATTTGCAATAGCACCTTTGCACGCTAGCACACCATAATATATTCATTCATACATATCGAAGCCACTATAACATAAATTCATAAAGGCGCAATTATGCAAACAGTGATGAACTGTCAGATAAGACTTGAATGCTATACATAGATAGACAGAATAAAACACGCACAGAACGACGGACTGGCACGGACGCAGACAGACAGACTTATAAGAAGGCAGACAGTTAGGCATAGAAGGAAACAGACATTCAAATCTGTTCAGCCTTCCGACCATACGGTGCATTTTCATTTCAGCAGTAAGTGGAGCGCCTCGTGAATCTCTGCAAACATGGCCAACCGGAAATGGTCAATAGACAGCTCTTCTTCCGTTTCCGTCGGCTTCCGGCCAATATTGACGCCTCATTGATCCCACTGTTGCCTTTTGGGCAGGGCTCTCTGTCTGTCTGCCTGTCTGTCTCTCTTTGTTTCTGTCTCTGTCTGTCTCTGTCTGTTTCTGTCTGTCTCTGTCTGTCTCTGTCTGTGTCTGTCTGTGTCTGTCTGTCTCTGTCTGTCTCTGTCTGTCTGTCTCTGTCTGTCTCTGTCTGTCTCTGTCTGTCTCTATCTGCCTCTGTCTGTCTCTGTCTGTCTGTCTCAGTCTCTATCTCTGTCTCTCTGTCTCTGTCTCTCTGTCTCTGTCTCTCTCTCTATGTATATATATATATATATATATATATATATCTCTCTCTCTCTCTCTCTCTCTCTCTCTCTCTCTGCGTCTCCAATGGCCTTGGTCTTCATATAGCTGACCAACGATCTTGACGGGTGCGTTCCTGTGAGACTGCAGCTGCTGTGTATCCGTTAATGATGATCCCATTGCGTCATTAAACCATACAAATGAATCTTGCGCAATAGCGTGTAAAAGGAAGCTATAGTGATAATAAATCTTGTGGAAATGAATGTTGAGGTTAAAGCAAAGATGTCGTAGTAGTTGATGAAGTACTGTAGAGATAGGTCTATACACGAAAGGCTATGAGGGTTCCAATTTTCAAAATTGTAAAATTTATGACTGTCGTACATGTAAACTTATGCTCTGTTGATTTTGTAAAGTAAGCCTACTCTGTGATGCATTTGTGAAATAGAAACAGTTTTCGTAGAAACGCATTTTGGGAGTGAGCGAGGAAGAAAAGGTTTTAACCAACAATTTACTGGTCCAAAAGAGTAACTAAGTAATGTGACGGAACACCCCCTTTATTGACTGCCTAGGGACGTCCTTCTGACTATTGGGGTATTGGCACTGAGCTAGGTGTCCTCGAACAACGACCAGGATGACGACAACACCTAGTTTTGGCGAACGGGTCCGGCTACCGGATTATGACAGTAGACTTCTTCCGTTTAACTGATTCTTTATTGCAAATCAAACAACCGACTACCCATCGGTAATTATAACTGGAGTTCGAGTTCAGTGTCAGACGATCACAAGTCCTTTATTCTGGAATGTTCCACGAAGCGCTGACACGACGACGACGACTGACGATGACTGCGGCCAACGACTCACAGTCGTAGGCGACGAACGACGACT
Source organism: Bimastos eiseni (assembly GCA_959347315.1). Taxonomy (NCBI): domain Eukaryota; kingdom Metazoa; phylum Annelida; class Clitellata; order Crassiclitellata; family Lumbricidae; genus Bimastos; species Bimastos eiseni. The sequence goes on from OY365810.1 coordinate 16,264,604, forward strand.
AAGACCACGTCAGCGACACGCAGTCAACTGACGACCACGAAGAATGCTCGACGACAGCGGCCAACACCCCCTGGTGTGGCGACGACGATGACGACGACGACAGCTGCGCCAGCGACACGCAGTCCACCGGCGACCACGACGAAGGCCCAACGACAGACGAGGGCGACGGCCAACACCCCTGGTGTGGCGACGACGATGACGACGACCGACGACAGACGTCTGTGACGGGAGAGGCAGGCAGAGCAGCGGCTCCTTTGGCTCAACTGCACTGTCTGACGATGACTTCTGCGGTGCTTCCGACTGACTCTTGACGGCTCTCCTCTCGACTGCTCCGGACTGACTCTCTTGATGGCTCTCCTCTTGACTGCTCCGGACTGACTCTTTACGGCTCTCCTCTTGACTGCTCCGGACTGACTCTGACTGTTGATTTGGGCTCCGCTATTTATTCAGATTGGCCCGAACCAGCCAACTTTTCGACTCTGGGCCAACCAACTTCGCGCCAATGTTGGGCCAGTCAGCCAATTCCCGCCAAATGTTGGGCCAACTGTTGGGTCAACTGCAAAACCTGTTGGCCAGCTGCCAAACCTGTTGGGCCAACTGTAATTCCCGTTGAACCAACAACAAACCTGTTGGGCCAACTACGTTGGGCCAATTTCGATATTTCCCGTTGGGCCAACTATAAATCCAGTTGGGCCAACAGCAAAACCCTTTGGGCCAACTGCATTGGGCCAATTTCGCTATATCCCGTTGGGCCAACTACAAATCACGTTGGGCCAACAGCAAAACCTGTTGGGTCAACTACATTGGGCCAACTGCAAACTACGATGGGCCAACTAAAACAATTCCTGTTGGGCCAACAGCAAAATCCGTTGGGCCAACTATATTGGGCCAACCGAAACAAATTACGTTGGGCCAACTATTCAACTGGGCCCTCCTTCATAGCACTTTGATCAGATAATTATAAGAAAATTTTAAAAAAATCAAAAATGGGGCAGGCCAGATTTGCAACAATAAGATCTCGCCGTACTAAGAAAAATATTTTTTTGATCACAAAATGGAATCCAGGAGGGACCAGACACTCGCTGGTTAGGGTCATTTACATGTATAGGCCTATGCATTGTATGTTGCCAGATGGCTAACAGAGGTTACCTAGTTCAGTGCATTTCTATTATAAGTAGGCTAAGTGTTTCCCAATACACGCACAATTATTAACATGAATGTATAAAGCAATAAAGCTCAAGTAAGATATATGGTAGACAAAAACAAATGATTGTTAAAACCGATTATTCGTTCTGATAAAACATTCATAATTGTAACTGATGCTTAAATAATATTAGATTATAGATTAGCCTACAGCGAAGGTTCTGGTGTATTCTGTTTTATTCGTCTTAACTAACATACCTGATCGAGTATTTGCGAGAGTTTGTACGAGTATATGAGGCTAGGTTTCTTGTGTTTTCTGTTGGATAGTCTTAGGCTAGGTTTTATTTTTAGAAGTTGGAATTGGAACTATTATAGGCAACGTATTGTAAGCAGAATTATTGATTCTTGAATTCACCAATCTGTAGTTGTTTGATTTGTGCACCAGTTAGAAACCTGAGCTGCTCGAATAATTGCCCTGTGTAAGAGCTAAAGGTATAGAGGAGCCAAATACATGTATAGTGCTGTTTCTTCCTTCTGTTCGTTATGTACAGGTAATAATGTTGGTTGGAAATCAATATTGTCTATTTGAACTTCTCCCTTCTTTTGTGTAGTTGATATCCAATGAGAGCATAAGAAAATATAATTGTGTTTTGACAGACTGACTCAAAAAAATTATACATAAATTATTGAGAGATCAGTCTGACGCAAATCGAAGTTCTTGGTTAAAGATTGGATATACTTAATCATGAGATTTGTGCAAAACGAAGATATTAGAATCGTCTGCAAAGTGTACAAAGTTAGGATAGAGGATCTATTGAGGAGGTCGTTGATACATGTAAAACATGACAGGCACCTGGTCTAAAGCCTTGTGGCACTCTAAAAATAAATTAATTTGACTCTTGATGTTTATCCAATGTAATTGACTTGCTGTTGTCTATAACTTTTGTTGTAGTTGGCTAGCTGCATTAAAAAGGGACAATGTTAGATCTGAACATAATTATGGGGAAAAGAGAAATTGCGTCAAAGCACTTCTGTGCAAACGAAAACAAATGCAGAGCTGGCCACGCAAACTATGCAGAGAGGTGGTCACATATGAAGATGCGGACGCACTGAGATGTACCTAACAAGAATGTACCAAAGGTCCATTGACTTGCCAATTCCCTTCAAATTCTCATCAAATTCTCATCAAATTCTCTTCAAATTCTCTTCAAATTCTTTCCAAATTCTCTTCACATTCTCTTCAAATTCTCTTCAGCATCGATGTCATGTCACATCGTCATCGTCGCTTCGCGACGGTTGACTACATGAATGGGAAAGTGATGTACAATGCTTTCTGTCTGGTACGATGTTCATTAAGCTTGTGCCTCTTAAACCAGTCCACGCCATGACATTGTCAAACCAGCAGATTCTGGGTCTTCCACGACTTCGGCTTCCTTCCACTATATCCAACATCACACTGTTCGCAATACTGTCTTTAGGCTGTCTCACGATGTGCCCGAAGTACGGCAGTTTTCTGGATTTGATGTGGCCCAACAGTTTGCAGTCAACTTTCGCCATTTGATACACTTGTTCGGTGGTCACCATTGCTGTCCATGGAATTCTGAGCAGTTTCCTCATGCACTTGTTCTCAAACGCTTGTATGCGTTTCTCTTCTCCTTTCTTTATTGTCCACGCCTCACAACCATACGTTGCTACTGGCCACGCCAAGGCCTTCATGAGTCGCAGTTTGGTTTTAGTACTGACTGATTTATTTTTCCAGATACTTACCAACTTAAACATGACTGACATTCCCATGGCTAATCTTGATTTTACCTCACTCGCGCAATCCCCGTCCTTCGTTACTCTGTTCCCCAAGTATGTAAATGAGTCCACTTGTTCCAGTTTGTATCCGTCCACTTTGATCAAAAGTGCGTCATTGTTATTTGTCATTACTTTTGTCTTTGCTACGTTAATCAGCATACTGTATTCTTTTGCTGCTATCTCAACATGTTGCACCAACTCCTGTAAATCCTCTGGTGAAGTGGCCAGCAGCACGATGTCATCAGCGTATCTAAGGTTATTAATAGTCTTCCCTCCAATCCTGAATCCCTTGTTGTAGCCTAGTAGTGCTTTTCGCATTGCCTGCTCTGCCAGAATGTTAAACAGGCTTGGTGATAAATTACATCCTTGTCGGAATCCTTTCTTGATACTAAACCATGTCTACATAATTCCGTCTGTCTTGACAGTAGCTCGTTGTTGTTTGTAGAGATTTCGCAATAGCTGAATGAGGTGGGGTGGGAAACCCATCTCCATCATGGTTATCTATAGTTGATCGTGTTGAATCATGTCAAAAGCTTTTGTAAAGTCAATGAAGCAGAGGTACAGTGGATGATTCCTTTCTCTCGCTTTCTCCAAGATGATTCTTAAGTTCACAATTTGATCTCGCGTGCCTCTTCTTGGCCTAAAGCCAACCCGTTCTTCAGCGATCTCTGTTTCCAGCTTGGCCTGGATGCGTTCCAGTATCACTCGTAACAAAATCTTATTGGCATGCGAGACTAGCGCAATTGTTCTGTGATTACTAACTACAGTGAAGTAGATTTCCCTTCTTCGACAGTGGAATAAAAATTGACTGTGACCATTCTTCTGGCCAATCTCCGGCGTCCCATACGTCGACACATATCTCCTGTAGTTTTGTCAGAGTCATTTCTCCACCAAATCTAAACAGTTCAGTGGCTACGCCATCTGGGCCTGGTGACTTCCGCATAGCTGCTTTCAATATGGCTCGTTTTATCTCTTCTTTTAGTGGCGGTGGTTCATTTTCTTGTATTTCGAATTTTATGTCTTCTTCCTCATTTTCATTGTTGTAGAGTCCTTCGCAATATTCTTTTCATCTTTGATTTACTTTTTCCGGTTCAACAAGTTTCTTGTTGTTGTTGATGGCTGTGGTTCGAGGCTTGAACGAGCCAGTGAGCTTCTTCACCATTTGGAATACAGGTCTGGTGTTACCTTTCCTTTCGCTCTCCTCCAGCTCGTTGCATAATGTCTCCAATTCCGACTGCTTGTCCTTCATGACAGCATCGATGAGTAGTCTACTATTCAAATGAAGAGAACAATCAGAGGTATCATTGTATATATATATATATATATATATATATATATATATACATACATACATATATGAAATGGGAGGAGCAACCTAGAGAGTATAGGAAAAACAAAGAGTTATCATTCATAAAGTGCAAAGCCACCAACACACTGTGCCGAAGCAGCGAAGAATAAGAGCAGGCGACTGAGAATAATCAATAGGATTATCGTCAGTATTTATAGTCAGTAGTAAAAGTAGATAACATTCGAGCAGAATAAGACATTGGTCAGGCCACATTTGGAATTTTGTGTGCAGGCATGGAGCCACTATCTGAGACAGGACATCGATAAGCTGGAGAAGATACAAGGAAGGCGAAAAAAAGAATAAAACACGGAAAGAAAGAGGCTCTGTTTTTGTGGACTCTAGTAACATGACATTCTGTGTTTTTCTGTATTGATCGTCAGGATTAAAGCCTCCTGAAACACATGAAATCGTTCTAGTCAACTTTGGCCACATATTTCTTACTCTCTCTGTCTAGAATCTGGATCAATGGAATGCAGCAGCATCAACAGCAGTGAAGCGTCGTTAGTCTGTCCTCAGCACCGCGTTCTTATTTATCCACACGATGCCTAGATGACCCCAAGATGACCCCTAAATGACCCCTAGATGACTCAGAAATGACCACCTGAATGACCCCTAAGTGACCCAATACATGACCCCTAAAAGACCCTTAAATGGCCCACTAGATGACCCCTAAATGGGAAGGGTAAGAAGTCATTCATACAAGGACGACCCAGTGCTGTCGAACTCCTCAATATTTCTGTACGCGACAATTTCGTAGTCTACTGGCAACCGCCAGAATAGTTTCCGCTCAAAACACATACAGACCGGAAAGACAGACGAACAGACGACACAACCAGGCAGACAAACATTGAGAAGACAACCAAACATGTAGACAGCCCAGATACACAGGCAGACAAGTCTTGGGAGATGAACTGGGAAGAGGTGATGACGGCGACAGCCATTTAATTTGATATTACGGTTCATCGATTTGATCCAACTGCAGTGCAGAGGCTTTTCTTTTGCTCTCGCCTGCATCTGGCATTGTCTTATCGACGACCGGTTTAGATCGATGAAACGCGTCCTCTCTGATTTCAATTAGGCCTATACTGCCCAGCGCAGGTTCTCGCCAGATATTTGGAGCGGAGGGACAGAGGAAGACAGAGCAAGAACGTGCAACAGACGAAGAGAAACCATCGATGGCAAACATAAGCAGCTACTTAGGCCGACATAGAGAAAACAAGTGGCACACGCGCACATTTGATAACAGCGCAGATTGAGTCAGATACAGTTGCAGAGTAGGAGAAGCTGAGGAGAGACAGGATCAGATAGACGGACAAAGGAACGAGCAGACAAGGTAACAGAAATAAACACTTAATAATTGCGAGAGGACAGTTTCAAAGGACGACGTAGGTGTTGAGAAGGAGAAACCAAACCGAGACTAGCTTTCCAAAGGCAAAGCGATAAATGCATCATACATTATATTAGATGCAACGTATTATTAGCAGCATTTATAACCCTGGCACAATAGGTCTAGTATCTTATCCAGAGCTTCTTGGAACTGTTAAATGTACCCGACGCGAGAGAATGAGAACAAATGGCTGTCCGGCGCTGTGACACCAGAAGAGCCAATGCCCATGCTTCATAGTGAAGCCATTTGGTTAATTAGCACCAAAGTAAGTAAGTAAGTAAGTATTTTCTTTATGAAAATTGCCTGCAGGCACACAGGACGTACATAGAATGGATAGAACAAATTGAAGTGATGCGTGGGTTACTTATGTTGAGTCCAAGATGACTGTATACGTCTCTTCAGAGTTTCATCTTCTGAGTTTTTCTGGATAATTTCCTTCAGTCATAAACTTCTAAAGTAGGCCTACCATTAAATGCGCTCGTGATGTTACTTTTCTCTCCGTTATTTGGACAGAGGTTTAGAGGTTTCGTGCGTAAACACTGACTAATTGGATGACCTACTAGACTAAACGCACAACCTTATTGTCTTTCTCTATGCTGACACCAAAGAATACACAGTAACGTTGAGCTAATAGGGTTCAATCAAATCTTCATCTATAGCCTTCATTGTGTTGAACCAGGTCTTTATCTAGTAATCAATCCTGATTAACACAACAAAAGTGCGAAAATCAAGTTTAAAAAATTACAGCATGTTAGAGCAAGATGATTTTACAGTGTATAAAGTACTTTGATGACTCTATCTAAGATGCTTTAGGCTGTGTTGAAGAGTATTAATTCACTACTTCAGGTCTTCATCTCAGTTGATTCAGAATTGAAGCCGAATGTAATGAATAAGAAATGTTCATAGAGAACAGCAATAATCGCTGTTCTGGAGCAACGTCTTGTCCTTCAGTCAACTTCATTCTGGCCTTAAGCTGCTTGTGTCTATTTCTCTGCTTGAAACAAAGGGTAGAGTTCTAAGTTTCCATAACGGAGAAGAAGGCAGGAGACGAGGGAGGGGTGGCAGTTCACCGGTTAAATCCGCTTCTCGGAAGGGTAGTAATTTGCAAATGATGCCAAGGGAAGACTATAGGGCACCGTTTCAAATTAAATAACGGACTTATACGACCGGAAAGCCAGAATGTTAAAGATGCTGGCGGTTGCTGAATCTCAGATGTGATCATTAGACGATCATTAACGGATGTCGTTGCTAAGGTAGAGCCACACTTTCGACATACGACGATGAGAAGACGACGCCATCTTTTCTTTCGGCGCTTCGAGGCGATAGTAACACAGTGCTAAGGCCATTATTTCTGCGTCAAGGCTGAATGCATGTCTGCTATCTACATGCAGGTAGACCCACTTTTGAGGCAAGAGAAGGAAACTCAGATATCTTGATCATGCGTACACTAAATACATGACGAGATGCAATTGTCTGCATTACGTGTCCGCGTAAATGACTGTATACATGCGTCAGTTATGAAGAACTTTGTATGTTCTGTACATATGTTTCACCAATTATGCAACAATGATATCATTGTTGCATAATTTATATGGTGAAACATATGTAGGACATTGTAGGTACATGTATTTCAACCACCGCTGAAATATTGTGAATGGTGAGAATAACGAATGCAACTAAGAAATTCCTATATCCAAAGTCCTGCCAACTCATGATTGGTGTATCGGAGGAATCAATCTTAGTTTAGTGGCTTACTGTTCACTTTGTACGCCACCCGAGCAAGCATTTCACTAAGTCAAAGCGTTTTAAAACCTTATAATAATAGAGCTAGTGACGACACTCAACTCTGCGGTACCTTTGGCAGTTCCTCCTTCCTCCTATTACTGATCCATGATCCAATCATCCAATGTCTCTAACCTTCTTCGGTTGTTGATTGAGGCTGGACACTAATTAGACTAAAATGATAAATCCTAGCAAAAATGAATTTCTATTTTATGAAATTTCACAGCAGTCGAACAAATAGAGACAGACAGACAGCCAGGCAGGCAGACAGACAGATAGAGGCGATGAAGAGAGGGACTACATTTGTGTGTGTCTGAGAGAAAGAGAGAGACAGACAGAGACAGATAGAGAGAACAAAAGAAAGAGAGAAAGACAGACAGACAGGCAGACAGACAGGCAGACACAGCCAGTGACAGAGATATAGGGAGAGAGAAAGAGAGAAAGTTAAAAAGAGAAAGAGTGAATGATAGAAATTGACCTTCTGTATAGATATATCCTACAGATATCTGCTCCAGTGGTTTTCAAGATGACGATAAAATATGATATTCATCATACACAGAAAGAAATCGACAGAATGATTCCCTCACCAGGATCGATTTTAAAGGAGAATTTCTTACTACGGAATATTTCCTTCAAGTTCGCAATTTCCACAGACTGATCGAAACTGCAGTAAACTTTTATAATCCATATCGTGTAATGATTGCCATCAACGACAAATTTTTAACATTTAGACTAGGCCTATAGTTACGCCAAGTTGCGATTTCCAAGAAAAACTATTCGATTTCGAGTAATTTTTAATAATCTGATGCTCGTTGTAGGTCCTATAGGCTATTTCAGTATTTATTTGAACTAGCAGTGGTTTCAGTTTACCTACACTGTGTGATAACAAAGATCATTAGCGTTGCCCTCCTGATTCTAGATATCCAGGCTTGGAACTGGCACAGCAGGAGTACAAGCAGTGCAGGATTATTTTATTAGACTATAGGCCTATGTCGCTTGAACTCAAATTTTTTAGATTTATATTGCAGCATGCCAGGAGAGCATTTCATACACGAATTCATTCCACGCAAGTCTCGCAACAATACTGGCTCGTTTGTTTCGACAGTAATACAAATTATCCTGAATTTGTTGACAATAATTGAGGAAGCAAATATAATTACATATCAGCCATCGTAATATGATTCCAATTGTTAATTGATTAGCCACTGATAATGCCAATGTTTTAGAATGCTAATCCCATTTGCGACAAGATTTTGCCAATTCTGATTCTAATTGATCGTCATATACTTCAGTGGCTATTTCCAATTGTTAACCAATTGTGCCATCACTGGTATTTTGTAACACGCATTACCGTAATATATATGATGCACTAGCTGAATGACCCTGCTTTGCCCGGGTTGAACCAAATTTTCTTTATTGCTATTATATATTATTATAGGCCTGTATAATTATCTATATATATACAAAAAAGACATGTATGTAACTAACTAACCATGTATCCTCCACAAAAACTTTTGATTCACTCGACCGATTGTTCACAAAGTTTCCAAGAATACTCTTTAGCACTCGAGAACAAACATAGGAGGTTCACGATCTCAAAACCACACCTATTCCCCAAAATTTCACCCCAAAAATGGCGAATCGAGCTAAATTAAACCCACGACATTTTCGAACCTCCTGTTGATAGATTAATTAGTAGCCGTGACTTAGTATTATGAAATAGCTGATAATTGGCTACGGTAACGTCAATTAAGTAATAAGGCTGACGAAGTTATTGATTGAAACAAGATCAGGTAAGTATATTGGTCGATGGAGGATGGGGACAGGCGCTAAAATCCAAATGCCCATTTTTGGGGCCAGATAGGGGTGTAGATGACGTAGGCGGTGAGTAACAGCTAAACAAATTTTAATCAACCCGAGAAAAACACAGGCAAAAAATGTGCTTCAACCCGTGCGTATATGACACCCTTACGATAGAGGCGACAAACATTTCACAACACATGCGACCCACCGTAGGCGGTGAGTAATAGCCACCATAGCCGTGAGTAGCAGTCACCTTCGCTAAAAAAATGTGGTTCAACCAGCATGGGCCCCGGAAGCAATGCTCAACACATTTCAAAATTTTAAGGACTACCTTACATTATTTCGACCCGGGCAATGCCGGGTAATTCAGATAGTATTATATATAATGCATCATGCAGCACGATTAGCCATCACATGCCTAAAACAATATAATTAAGTAAAAGAATGGAAGCTTTCTCACAGGTTGCTGTATTAAAACAAGGACATTCAGCAGTTTTTCTGCTCCACTACTTGCAAGGGAAGCGATCAGCAGCAGCAGCAGCAGCAGCGCATCATATCATTACTGGAGGGGAGCCAATACATTGACACAGGTGCGTCGTCGTCGTCTTAAGCCAGTGTGGAACGAATTGATGCCATTTGTCTCCTCCAGGGCAGTGGCAACCACAGACTTCCTTCCTATAAACAGAAGCATGACCTGCTACGGCAAAAGCTGCCTTCGACAAGTCTCTGCTTCACTTATGGCAGTTTGTACATGTAGCTGTTGATGCCTCGTGTGCTCTTTTCAGTGTCTTGTTTGCGATTACCTAGCATCGCCCTTTAGGAATCGCACACACAACAGACGGTAACGACACAGACAGCTGGCACGTTGCATTCCTTTAGCCTTTCGCCTAACTTTGTTACAGGCTTTGATATCTTGCGACGTGGATTTCTCCGACAGACAAAAGCTGTCGTGTGGTGAGAGAGCTTTTCTCGGTCTCACTGCTCTTCTGACTCCCTGTCACGCGGTCGGTGGCCTGACTATTAACTTTATTTTCAGAGAGTTCAGTATCTACGTGTTTGTCCCTATCTCTAGATGTTCTCTCTGCTAAAGACTGCATTTGATGGCTGTATTTGACTTCGCTTTGTCCGTCTGCCTAAAACACTTAGGCCTATCAATCAATCAATCATAAATACTTGATATAACGCTCCTTCAAGATATCTACTCAGAGGCACTCAAAGACTTATGCGTATACCTTATATTTATTATTACAACTGGCAAACCAGACTGCAATGTGATCTCTGCCTTCTTTAGACACTGATGTGCTAGTGGCGCTTTATAAGTAGACAGCAATCACCGGGAAGTACATCAGGGCAAATACTTTAATAAGTCACAGGAGGGTGCATCTCTTGCAGTTAAGGGCAGAAATATGATGACGCATTTCTGAATGAGTGAATGAATGAACAGTTTCTGAACAGTTCTTAACAATTTTGCAAACTTATAAATATTCTTTTACAACATAACTGGTCATTCTCCAATCCCTGAGATTCAAATCAACACGTGATCTTTCTTTATGCTTTCTCACATTCACGCAAGTCAACTCACGATGCGATTTCAACATGTCTACTATTCGATTGATTATATTGTGCTAGAAATTTCTGTATACAAGTCTTTACTTAATTAACTAGACTTTCATAGGCTTACGAAGCCTAAGACAATAATCACACAAAATGCATGCACGGCCCTATTTGTGCCATCTGTTATATGTAGGGCCTAATCGTTATCTTATTTAATAAATAGGACATCAGATAGATACACCGCAGTCCTTTTTATAGGTCAAAAATATCTCCAATAGAAATATGACTGGAAATTGCTAAACCTGGGCATTGATACAGGACCGTGTTCAATTGGACATGATGGTCATATTACATATATATATATATATATATATATATATATGAAATATCTTAGGAATGAAGGTTTTGTCGCATATTGGCACAAACAAATGGGATTCGCGGGTCCTACGACGGAGGTGGTGTCCTGAGGGAGGAAAGATAGATGGGAGAACGTAACAGCGCATGACCGATATGAGTAGTAGTAACAATAAAAAATGGCATAATTTAAGTAACAATAATAATAATTTAAATGAAAATCATAATGATAACAATAAATAATAATAATTTTGTTTAGTCGATGAGGGAATTTGCAGTGTTTAGCAAAGAAATTGATGATGAAGATGACGATGTCGATGACGACAATGATGAGATGATGATGTCGATGCTGATCATGATGACGATTATGATGATGATGCTGATGATGACGACGACGACGATGACGATGGTGAATATGATAACACAAGAAATCGCACATTCATTCCACTGCAAATTAGTTATGGCATGAATCCAGAGAGCCTATGCCTACTCGACGTTTTGCTCTTGTGTATAATGCATTTTTTAAGATTTATTCTGAAATTTTATATCGCCCTTCTATTCTTCCAACATCTTTTGCTCAGAAGTGCACACGCAACGACGACGCAACTGCAGTTGTACTGCAGAGCAATTGTATGCGAAGGACTTGCTCAAGGTCCCTACACAGTGAAGCCTCGGATGAGGGTCGAACCCGCTCACTCAGCATACACTGAGTGTTAGGGCCAACAGGTTTAACCGATCAGCCACCGTGCCAGCATTTGCTGGTATACAGAGCGGATCGCTCTTCCACGAACGCATCATCCTGAATTGTCATCGATTTGAATCCATCTTCTGCGCCGCATCGGCAAATAGTCGTCGACGAAATCGAATATAGCCATCCACTGATGTGATTAGCATTCACGTTAGAAATGGGCGCAATAGAAGATCGTAGGCATCCAATCAGAGTTGATTAGACGGTTTTATTCAAAGCTCAAGTTAATCAGGCTCCACATCATACAAGGCGCGTTTTGAAACGCCGGCTATATGTCGAGAGCATCCAAATCCATAGACGATGTATTATGTATTATAGGCCTATATAAGAATGAAGCATTGATAGGATTGGAATCGATATATCTTCGTTGAAGGAGTCTTATATACATGGCTCTAAATGCACCCGATCACCCACACTCCTTTCAATCCTCCTCCTTATTCTTCCTCTGCTATTCCTCTTCCTCCTTCTTCTCCACCTTCTCCTCCTCTTCCTGCTCCTCCTACCCTGCTTCTCCTCCTCTTTCTCCTCCACCTTATCCTCATCCTACTCCTTTTCTTCCAGCTCCTACTCCTCAACTGCTTTCTCCTCCTTCTCCTACTCTTCCTCCCCTTCTTCCTCCCATATCTTCTTCTTCTATTCCTCTTCCCTTTTCTCCTCTTCTTCCTCCTTTTCCTCCCCTTCCTCCTTCCTTTCTCCTCCTCCCCTTCTTCCTCCTTTTCCTCCTCTCCTTCCTCTTCCTCGCTTCCTCCTCCTCCCGTTCCTCTTCTTCCTCCTCCTCATCCTTCCGTTTCTCCTCCTCCCTTCGTCCGTTTCCTCTTACTTCTCGTCTTCCTCCTCCAGTTCCTCCACTTCCTTATCCAGTTCCTCCTCTCCTTCATCCTCCTCTCTGGCTGTGTAGAGATTGGTTTCCGTCGTCGATGGATTACTGTCCTTCCGGATGCAATCGCCAGCGAAGATCAAGACGATAGTTTCTGTCTAATGACAGACTAACATACAGACCAACAGACAGACAGAGGAGGGATAAAGTGGCTATAGACCAATATGCAGGCAGACAGAGTGAAATACAAACAGCAGGCGACGGGCAAAGAAACACGCAGCTGAACAAATACAACGATCAAGACAGGCTGACAGTCATGGTAATTCAGACAGACAAGCAAGGTTCATACGGGCAGAGATATTTGTCCGGATCTCAAATTACAAAAAACACCTACATACAGAACGGACAACCATGCATACAGACACACAGGTGAAGACATAGGCAGTCGTTCGTAGAAGCAGACAATTCTAGACACACAAAGACATGCTGACAGACAAAACAAAGGCTTTGTACACAGAAACACTGAGCTTCTGCTGAGGACGTGAATATCTTAGGGCGTCGGGTCACAACCAGATAGACTGAGTGTAGGATGAGGGAAAAGGGCGTGGCCAACAATTGGAGACGAAGGGATCTCGAGATGACTTCTTTCGTAAGTTCCCATTGGGAAAAAGACTTCTCCAGGCAATGAAATATTCATCGTCACGTGACAGCGTGTCTCCATCTGACGACGCGTCTTGGCGTTAACGTAGCAGGATTTTGTGGTGTTGATGCGACAGAAATCACTCACAGTTGCAGCCTCCGCAGAAGAGCCTGGATGCAGCAGCAGCAGCAGCAGCCCATAGCAACCTAAATCATGTCAAATGACATCGTGTACTTCCATTGAATTTCTTACAAACATTTCACATGTGAGGTTCAAGACAGTACAGAAAGAAGACAATTGAGAGCAGAACAATGCCATCATTGAACTGCATAATAAAGGACGTCGATCGATTCCTATGCCAAACGATTGTACTTCATCGTAACGCTTCGAGCAGCATTGACGCAACCACCTCATACCACACTGCGAGGGAGTCACAGGATTACACAGTGACCTATAGGCCTATGTATGTTTCAATGTGCCTTCTGGTAGAAAATATGCAATGTGTGACCTATGTATACATAGGCCTACAAAGATTCTGAGCCAGTCTAAAGGATTTCTTTGCCAGGGTCTAAGCAAATATGTAATGTTTCATACAAATACCCTTTCAAACGGTATATGCTTTGTAATTGACAGTTGTGCATGCCCCTCCGCTTCTTAGTTGTAACTATTTTAGCTTTGTGTGAGTGATTAATTATCTGAATAATTAAATGTCTAAGCGATTAGCGCTCTGAGTGGGCAACTGAGTGTTTTAACGTCAATAAAAGACTTGTTAACTGGTCATGAAACACCCGCTTTCCCCTTTGCGCTGACCGAGGTAGACCTATAATTTAGGAGAGGACGGGGCAAGAGTGGCCTGGCGGGTAAGAGTGGTGTCCCCTTCTGACAAGAAAATAATCGCAAGTGTAGACCCTTTACCTTGCGTTTTAATTAGCTGGTCTGATGCGATACACAACTGAACACCATATTTTGTAGAAGAGAGGACGAAACTACTTTTGGTTTGAATTTTACGATTTTTATAAAATTTTAGTTTCTTGAAGGCAATTTTTGATCAGCACTTTCTCGATGATAAAATATAGGGAATAGTATTAGTGTGTGTCCTTAGTAGACTTTTGACATTCGTCTTTTTAGTGAATTTTTTTAGTATATTGCTGCCTATTCCCCACATAACGATAAGAATCGCCAAACAGAGGCATGGCTTTGGGGCAAAAGATGCACACCATCTGACATTCTTCCCCACGACATGCCACTTTTGCCCCCACAACATGAGGCAAGAGTGACACTGTTTGCTAGTATACAATATGTTATTTGCAGTAATTATTTTAGCTCCCATTATTTACAAAATTTTAAACTTTCTTTAGGGATTTACGTCATATTGGTTAAAAACTACGTACGTAAAATAACTCGAGCTAGCTATGGTGAAAATACTATGCAAATTGTCTTGGAGAAAGTTGTACGTGATGAACTGTCTAAGCGTAAGGCATTTCTGCAATATGGAATTCCTCAGAGCTCACTTGCAAAACGATTAAAAAACTTTGACCATACGCCGATCAGCTTGGATAGATTTAAACGAGTGTTCGATGATGCTCAAGAAGACGAGTTATGCCATCATGCTATTGAGATTCAACGCCGTTTCTATGGACTATCGTTCCTTGATTTGAGATCTCTGGCATTTCAGTGTGCTGAGCGTAATGGATTAGAGCATCCTTTCAAAAGAAAAGAAAAACTGGCTGGGAAGGATTGGGCATCTGATTTCATTAGACGACGCACAGAACTAAGTCTAGGGACTCCTGAAGCAACCACCATAACTCGTGCAGCCGGTTTTAACCGAGTACAAGTGGAAAAGTTTTTCTCGATTTAAAATGAGGAACTAATAGGGCTTGATCCGCACCAGATTTTTAATATAGACGAGAGCGGTATTACTACTGTACAAAGCCAGGAAGAATAGTTGCCCAAACTGGTTGCAAGCAGGTTGGTCGAGTTGTAAGTCAAGAGAAAGGCATGACAACTACAGTTGTATGTGCAACGAGTTCATCAGATGTTTATGTACCACCGATGATCCTCTTTCGACGAAAAAATATCAACGACAGGTTGATGCGAGGTGCACCTCAGGGGTCAGTTGGAGTTCCATCTTCTAGTCGATGGATAGATACGTCAATCTTTTTGAAATACCTGAAGCATTCAATTTTCATCATGTGAGTTCTAGTAAGAACAACCGATATCTTATCATTTTGGATGGGCACGCCAGTCACAAGTCATCGGAAGCTGTTACTCTGGAAAAAGAGCACAATATAACCATGGTCACCATTCCACCTCACACCAGCCACAGACTTCAATCTCTTGACATTACATTTTTTTGGGCCTCTCAAAAAGCGAACCAGGAACAGATGAACCAGAAGCAGAAGAGCCAGAAACAGAAGAACCAGAAGCAGAACCAGCAACAGGTGAAACAGAAGCAGAAGGCTTCAAAACAGAAGAACCAGACACAATAGCAGCAGCTGAAATGTACCAGAAAGGCATACAGATCGAGAAATGACACCAACTTCCATTGCATTTATTGCAAAGAGCTTTACAGCGATCCACCAGAAGAAACTTAGATACAATGTTTAACATGCACGTACTGGTGTCATGAATGCTGCGCCCTTATTGAGCCAGACGACAAGCAGTTTTATTGCGATTACTGAAATTAACTATCAATTTTTCTTTATCAAGATTACCCATACGACATTAAGTTTCCATTTATAATTTTAATGGTTTGATAAATAATTAAGATAACTTGCTACGATATATGACTGCCTCCATGTCAAACTTGCCCCACCATTTTGGGCATGAGTGGCAGTACATGCCATTTATGCCCAGTGGCATCAATTTCAATTTGCAATTTTGCTTATTTTACAAAATATGCTGTCATTTATGGTCGATGTCGAATGTTTTTATATTAGCTCTGCTATTGTCAAGAGTTGTCAAGTTGTCAAGGCGCCTACGAAAAATTGTGGCACAATGTTGTGTATTAATGAAAATATGACATATTTTCTAAAAAGGGGCCCTTCTTGCCCCGGTCTCCATTATTCTCAATTCTAGAAAAACCAATAACAAATATAGAAATTCTTACAGAAATCAAAACGAATTTCTGCAACAGTTTCTGATTCAAGTTTACATTGGCCATCATTATTAATATTGTCTCTGCGAGGGGTTGTGCAAACGAACCGCACTGATTTTCCTGCATGAAGGAGGCATACGTACACTAGCGTAAGGTAATTTTATACGCCTGCATTCTGGCTTTTATGTAGCGCATTTCTAGTACCTCATTCGTCATCTTGCAGAAAAACGGCAATTTGCGAAACACTCACACGCTAGTTAAGTACGTAGTCAATCGATGTTGCTGGGAATTGTTGTGAAGAGAAAGAGACAGAGCTTATTGCAATGGCAACTGTCACATTCGCCACAGCCAAAGTCATAAAAATGCACTTGTTGCAAACTGATAAGCACATATATTTGTCGTCTGTTTGCATTTAGGGTGCCCAGACGACTCGATCGGTTCTCTCCGGCGCTGCCCTTTAACCACGTGCATTAGATGTGGGCCTACTCATTTTACAAGTCGCTAGAGTGCGTATAGTGGAAGAGGCTTCTTGAAATAAAATTCATCGTCTGTCCTAGATTGTAGTGAAACGCATGCAGGAAATCGACAATGACGATACTAGATTTAGAATCATACATATTTAGCGTAGATTTAATTTGTTTGTTTATCCTTAAGTACTCGATTAAGTTACATTACATCTTAAGCTAAACCACACATTCTATTAATGTTGAAGGCTGACTGTAGAGAGCAAGAACGAAGGTAATTAGACGACCATGATGCCTGTCATAAAATCAAACAGAGAGAGCGGGACGTTAAGGAGAATGTTTGAGACAGAGATTGGTGATTGAAAGGTGAAGGTGAACGACGATATGGTAAGAGGTTAGGAGATGACGACAGTGAGAGACGGGCATTCGAGGTGAGATATGTTCAAAACTTCAAACTAATTTCTGTTGACGTATGGCCTATATATAGAAGGTGTTTGTTGCCATGGGATGTCGTTAAATTCTCTATTCATCCATCGACGGACATTCGTCAACTGACGCTCAGCCGGACAGCAACATCGGACAGCCGACGATAAAATGCAATGCGTTGATGATATCTCCTAAACTGGTTGACCGCATTGCCTTAGCCGGGCAGTCAATGTGGATGCCTGGATCGACAGTGCCCGGGGAATTGCAATTCATACAGTATTGCAACAAGTGCTAAAATTGTATTGCACCAACTTGACCTGCAAAGTGGGAAAAAGGGAGAAGTATTGGAGCGTAAGGATTCATTGCATTGGCCATAAAATCATTCGAATTTTATTTGAAACACTGTTGTGAAATATGTTATTTCACTGTTGTTTGATTGGATTAATAAAAAAGATGGTCATGGTTATGCTTAGTTGTTTACTGTGGTTTTAGAGACCAGAAAAGCTTGAACCGCGTAATTGTCCTTTTAGACAATTCGCCTGAATTTCCAGCAACGTAATAGTATTGAAAAAATCTCGCAATATCATTTCCTGTGCGAGAAAAATCTTCCTTGTTCTTTCCGTACCTACCGTCCAACATAGAGTAGTTGTTGACAGGTAACATTTATCTCGCCATCTACCGAATGAGGCAAATGATTATTGGCAACTATAATATCACGGCAATGTAATATATTATTATAATTATCATCCCCCTCCTCAATACCAACATCTTCATTGCCATCGTCGTCGCCATCATCATTATCATCATCGCCATCATTGTTGTCGTTTTATCGTTGCCATCATCATCATCATCATCATCATCATCATCATCATCATCATCATCATCATCATCATCATCATCATCATCATCATCATCATCATCATCATCATCATCATCATCATCATCATCATCATAAATATCATCATCATCGATAGCATCATAATTATTACCATCTCCTTCCTCATTATCGTTGTCGTCTACTTTTTCGTCACCATCATCATCGTAATCAAGTCACCATAGGGGCCTAATCATCATGACCATCATCAGCGTCAGTTTACCTAATGTTCCTAGACAGTGTTATTGGCACCACTGCATGTCCTAAGTTGTCCTTGGACAATCCTTTCATGTCCAAAGGTTTTAAGAAACCTTTTATGTAAATCTGTAGTGCATGTACAGAGTGAGATTAGATAAAATAATTGGTTGCTCTTCCATTTGCATCATTTGTCTAAGTCTTACCATATAGTCGCTTATAATAATTGTCTAGCGAGTAATCATACGGTGTAGATGCCTTGATTTTGGGTCGGCAATTTTGAACGTAGGCTATTGGCGTTTTACGCTGGCTACTGCTCCAGCAGGGAATTACCGGCAGGTACTTTGAAGGTGGGGTTTTTAATTAGAGCCTTTCACCTGGCCTAATGAAACTCGTGTCCCATAACACATGCATAATTAACCGCCAAGGAGTTCATCTTTTTCAAGCAAACGCCGGGCTCTTTCATTTGGGCATTTATAAAGTAGCACAGAATTAAGCTATTAGAGCCCTATATCAAGGCCTGGATTTTAAGAGGCAATATAGTTGAAGACCACCATTTAGAGTTTAGACAAACTGGCGTTAACTTAGGGGGCCGTTCATAAATGACGTCACGCTCCCAGGTGTGGTAGGGGGTCACACATTTGTGACGATGTGTTATGAGGGGTCGGCGAAATGTGACGTCACACCATCACATCAACCATCAAAATGCACAATTTGCGTGACCTCATTTATGGACGGCGCCTTACAGGATTGTCTTATCCTGCAAATAAAAGTCGATTTGTCTAAAGTCTGAACGACTGGTTTCAATTATAATTTCTACAAGTAAACTCCAGGGCGTCAAGGCCTATCAAGTTTTACAGTAAGTTAGAAATAACCGAACAGGAAATGATATTGAAATGATCAATGGTCAATTTGTCAAGGCAGTTAGAGTCCTATTGAAGATATTGTCTACTTAGAGATGCTAAGATACAGCGCACAGGAAGGATCTCCTCAAAGGATTAATTAAGCGCCGTGTGCACTATTAAAAGAATAGGAGCTTAAAAGAAATTGAAAAGGAAACTATGTGAGCTCATTATCACAGGAGAAGCAGACTAAGCTAGCTACAGCCAGCTGTCAATATCACTGCAAGACCGAATTTTTAGTATGTGGTCCATGACGATGGTCAACATCGTTATAACGGTCAATAAATAGTGTGCAATGTTGACTGTTTGAATCGGCGACAACGGTTCCACCTGGCGAATGAAATGAACGAAGTTGGTTTATTTGGAATTGGCTGAGGAAGCAAGATACAACGATAGGACCATGGTTGGACCATGGTTGACCATTGGTTCGAGCATTCTTTCGCAAAATGTAGAGTAAGTTTATCGGTTACATTGCTGGGATAGTGCTACAGTGGGACCAGATTCATTCAAGCACAGTTGCCCAGGACCAATAATGATCTGTCGTATGGACGACATTTTGAAGGAGGGCAATTGCAAAGGCAGTTGTATTGTTTTTTTGTTATGTATCGACAGTCGCACACTGCCATTGTAAGTGTTTACGAACTCAGGTTCGTAGCCAGTATGAGGTAAGACGAGACGATGGCCTCGTCTGCTTTGATATGAGAATTAAGATTATTTTGTTTTAATTTATTAGCTCATACAGTGGGTCTATGTATGAGTGGCTTCTTCTCGAAGCGTCTGACCTGGGAGCGCCTCTGTATAGCTTGTACTGACATTCTTCTCGTCCCTTCGCGCTACCATGGAGGCCAGATGCTTCGAGACGTTTGATCCTGTCTCACTCCTTTTCTAAAAGTATGTGACTAGATGCGTCACATATGTTTAGGTCTACGTCATTCATTTGGTCACCAAATTCAGCAACCGACTTGACAAGAGACTTTCTTCCTCTCCATAAAACGGACCAACATTCAAAGTTCTCCTTGTTCCATTTATATGTATCTATCAACTGACTTTCACTAGAAGCATTATCTACAGAAAAGACTCAGATTTCTAATTCAAACTTTCTTCTTTTAGATCAAACAGAAAGAACATCAATTCAAATCGCATATAATCGACGAAACAGCACACAATGCTAAACTTGCATTATTCTTAGATCTGACATACTACTACTAAATTTGCTAGGCAGCATCTATATCTAAAGTTCGCGCGCGCTAACATCATCACGTGCACAGCCGGCAGTGGAAAATCGATCGTCGCTTAGCAACTTCAAATCTGCGCGCAGCGCCTATACATTGCATTAATATATCTTGACTGATTATATACTAACAATTTATACAACTTAAACTAAGCAGTGCCCAACATACGTTTACACTCTCGCTCTATACTGACAACTTCTCTATGGTCTTTAAACACTCTCTCGTCTCTTTCATTATCAAGAAAGTAACTCACGACAAGCAAAACCTATAACCATCATCCCATCTCCAAACTTGCCTTTCCCTCTAAGATTACCAAATGTAAAGAATTGTCTTTACCTCGCAATTTGGCTTCACTAAACAACACTCCACAATAAACTTAGGCCTACATTGCATGTGCTATGATTTACACAAATTAATCCTTTCCTCCTCTTCGCCCTTCCCTCCTCATTGTTTCAACTCCAAACACCATCCATCTCAGCCGTCTGCCTGCCTGCCTGACTCTCTGGATTTTGACCCTCTGTTTTGATTAAGCGCTTGTGAATAAGCTGATTCGCGCAGCTTCGCTTTTGTGGGCGCTGTAGAAATGGTGAGATTATGATTACGATTGCTCTATGCAGCAAATTGGTCTCTGCCGTCAGTCACCAAGCACTTGCCTTGACATCTCCGCCGCATTCGATACCATTGACCATACCTTTCTTTTAAATAGACTATCTTCTTCGCTTGGCTTCTTTTGGCACTGCTCTACTCTAGTTCCAATCCTATCTTGTCTTCCAGATCCTTAACCGTATGTTCATTGTAGTATATACTTCTCCCCAAGGTCTTTTCACCTCCGACGCAGTTACACAATGTCGTTAACCGTAGTTCGTTGATTTTTTAACGACATCGTTTCATATCGAAGATGATTTTGTGTCGCCCTCCTCCTTTCTTCAGGCTGGGACTGGCACTCTCAAAATTCAAACAGTCTAAAATCTGGCGCCCCCACATTTTGAAAATAGTGCTTTTATGGAATAATAAGTTATTCCATCCTGAAATTTGTTCCCTTTACACATTTGCGCCCTAGCTGGGCCACGGCCTCGCTGATCCCCTCGGTACGGCCCTGCCTCGGACAAACCTTCGGACGGCCCACGTGACTAGAGGCAACGCTCGTGAATAGGCTGATGCTGTGCCCATAGCTATCGAGTGGCGCTTATGAAGTTTGGAGATGGTGATTGCGATAACGATGACTGCAACGTGTCGTTTACTGCCCGCTAGATGGCGCTAGATCCGAATCCTGTGGTGACGTATATCTGAACGTGGCATCAGTCTGCTCAATAGAATCGTCTTTGGCGTCCGCTGGCAGCCGATAGGTTAAATAGGCGGAGCGTGAAGTTAGGCGCTGTTTGTGACTTGAGAGGTAAGTGAAGAAGACTAAGTTTTCTGTGCTAGTTGAATGTCTTGTTGCGGGTGTTTAAGTACTTCTACCCTTTTAAAGTTATTACAGAAACATCGCAGATTTGGAAAATCAGTTGTAGGGATGTGATGCGCGACTTTGTCATATTACATGGGTTGCATTGACGCTAGTCTGAGGTATCGTGGGAATTTACTTTATGTAGCGCGAGAATTGAAATGGTACAGCATGTTTGTCGTCTGTTTTTGAAATGTTTGTGACTCTTTCGTTATCTTTTTAGGTGAGGGTTGCGGTTTTATTCTGATATAACTTTAATTCGTAAACCTTTCTCAAATCTATTCAGAGGTATCGGTTGCGAAATTCCCCTAAATCAATCAATCAACAACCATTGGCTCATCGCTCGTAGGTGTCTGATGCCTGTCTGGTCACATCTATCCACATGTCTCTGTTCATTGCAGCGTGGCTCAATTCTTGAAGAATTGTTCCACGCCATTCTTCAATGTCATCTGTCTATTGCTTATGTGGTCTTCTTCTTTTGTTTGTCCCATCCATTCCCTAACAAGTTGACAATTCCTCCACAACAGATGCCCGATTGTGCTTCTTGTGACATCCTGATTCATATCTTATACAGTCCACTGGATTGTTCTTTCAAGTGTTTTGCTATAATCAACTTTGATCTAATTAAACTTGATACTTTCCATCGTCTTCAATTTGGGGCTGTCCATAAATGACGTGACTGACGTCGCACCATTTTTGGCAAAAAAGTGTTCCCACAATGTCCTTATTTTGCAGTTTGCTCAATGCTCAACTGCTGTTTCATAATCACTTAGCATCATCCCTCCCCATCTTGATGTGACATAATTTATGCTCAAGAATTCTTACAATTTCATTCAACTGTAAGAAAAGGGATTTGTTTAAAATATTGTATCGTATCAAATCTTCAGATTTGTATAGCACTTCTCACAGAGTAACTACTCAGAGGCGCTCTCCACATGGAAAGTTTTGGAAACCTGGGAGGGGGAGATATGCCTTTAAAGAGTGAGAGGCTGATGAGAGAAGCCAGTAATTATTTCAGCCCTTAGTGATGGAGCAAGGTAATTTCAGCAAAATATGTTTTCATCCGGACATTTATCAGTTTATAGACCTCTTAAAGTTGTTTCATGTATGCAGACCTTGAAAATTAGTTTCTGTGCAAACATCTGTAATATCTGCTTAAAATGTTTATCTAGTTTCGTCTTTCTGCCAATGAGTGGTGCTATACAAATCTAAATTTTGAAATAAATGGTCCATATTCAATGTGGTTAACCTAATATCTCAATGGATGTCGTCCAACCTCTTCTGCCTTAACCCTTCCAACACATAATGCATTGTCATGGGCCTTACTGACCAAAGGAAAAGAATTCCTGACTCTTAAATACACCCATCCATTAACTCCCCTACCCTTCACCTCTAATGTTTCTGTCCGCTATCTTTGTGTCTCCTTCGATACTCATCTCTATTTCCCCAAACACATTTCCAATCACTGTTGGTCCTGCTTCATGCACATTCGTGACCTCTGTCGCATCTGGCCCATGCTCGACTTCAAAACTGTCTCCACCATTGCTACCTCCATTCCTCCATTGTCAACTCGAAGCTTGATAACCGCAATTATGCAGTTATCTTTTTCTAAGATTGAAGCCACACAACTCAGGCGTCTACAAATTATTCAAAACTCACGATACAAAACCGTCACCGGAACGCCCAATCATCATCACATCATTCCTATCCTCAAATGACTCCATTGGCTAAAAATCCCACAGAGCATTCATTTCAAAGTCTTGTTGCTAACATGCAACCACTACAATGCTCTCAACCCAAATAGCTTCACGAGCTCTTCACCATCAGCCAGCCTTTCGACCCATTGCCCCTCCTATCTTAGTCTTACTTGTCCCTCTCCCCCAGTCACCAATCATCTCAAGTTCTCCAACCTAACCATATCCATCACCTCACCAGGTGTCTGGAACGATCTTCCTCCTGCATTCCACACTGTTTGAGCTCCTCCCTTTATCGTTACCTATCAACCACCATCATCTGTCTCAGGCTCATCTATCCATGGGCTTTTCATTCGAAACTTAAGTGACACCTTTTAGAAAATTTTTACCCAGACTCACTTGATCATCCACCTTCCAATCTTCCACCAAAACGACGCCCACCTTAACAGCCACCCTCACTCTTCTGACCCTTTTGAAACCGGATTCTGACCTCCATCGGACAACCCTTCGATTCGATGCTGCACCTGTGATTGAGCTGTTGCCCTGCGATTATGATTACAAGCTTCTACAGCATGTCATACATTTTTCCAGGGTATATATGCCCAGAATTATATGTCCGGACTCTGTGTTCCCCGATTAAAGGGAAGGGGTGAGAATGATTGGGAAGAGGAATGTAGGAAATACAGTATGGATTGGCATAGCAGGGATATGAAGGGAATGTGATGGGACAAAAGGAAGGGAAGTAAGGATAGGGAAGCTGAGAGCACGATGATGTGAGAGCAGTGGATTTGCCTCCTCTTGATTTTGCCTCGGGGTTTGGCCCTGCATATATTATATGGTGAATCTATGATGGCAAGTGTGAGAACCTGTAGGTAAGAATGACAACATTTTGGTTAAAATATCTTGATGAGTATTTCTTTCCTTACAATTCTCAAGCCCTTATAACTGAAAGGAATTTAAAACAGTCCTTTGTCTTTTTTAAACAAATCTTTTCTTCCTTTGTCTCTTCCTTCTCTTCTTTATCTTGATAATCATTGCCATCGACGACTGTTCTAGTAATCCGTTACTCAAGCTGTGTTCGTTTTTCACTTACTGGTTAATCATAATTGGCTTCAGCATCATACAGACTAGGACTAGCAGCATCTCTTTGAGTAGAAATCTTGAAGGGGGTGCTGTATAAATTTTCTTAATGAATGAATAACCAAATGAGTTATTGTCATCATTATGTTTGTCGTAATAATTGACATGATCATCAGTGTAAGTTTCTGATTAAGAGGTCCAGAATAGGTGCCATTTAAATATCATAGTGCTTTCAATGCCTAATTGAAATGAATTACATTTGACTGATTAAGCAATCTTTCAGATTTTTAAGAAAGGAAAGTGCTACTGATATTGCATTTATTACTGTGTTCGATGAAGGCAAATTTGAAATCATCAATTTTCTTCAATGTTCAATATTTAAATTTGATTAAATTTTATGGTCGTTGATCTTCTATCACAGAACAATGCATCTACATAATTTATTATAACTGAAATTTAAATTGGATCTGATGTCTTTATGCTATGGGAAGAGGAAGTGGTGTGTGCATGGTGTTTCGATAGATGCATTGTCAGTGCTTAGTCCTTGTCTGATTTGGCTTTCTTCTCTTTGACATAACTGATATCCAACTGACAATGGTTATTATTTTACAATCATTGAATTGTAATAATTTATGTGGCCTTGCATCATGTGCATGGCTTTCGAATTATAATCTGGTCTATTCATTCAGTGTTCTAGAATTTCCAGATTGCAAATCCGTCACAGTAGAGTGAGGTTAATTTAAGATCAAGTTGGCCAGGGAGATAAGAGTAGAATGTATGATGTATTTGCCCTTATGTTCTGTTACAATGGTAGCCAGTTGGTTCAGTGCTAACTTCATTGAATGAAAGAGTGTGGAGCTTTGAACCTCCCAGAAACGGTTGAGCTGCAGAGGACCTAGTGAAAGTCTTTCATGCATGAAGTTCTGCTCAGTGTCATTGGCTAATGCTTTGTAATTAGATTCTGGTACTTGTTACAGGTGGTCTCCAAAAAGTAGTCATTGTGGTAGGGCAAGGAATCTGTTAGTCGAATGGTTACTAGTCGAAAATCCGTGTACACGTTTTACTCTTAAAAATGGATGTCGCCCCATTCTAAATTCTGCGTTTATTTGAAAATTATGTTTTAACAGTTATTTGTCAATTTGCCTTCGTAACTAACTTAATGAATTAGCTTATTTTAACAAGATGTGAAAATTTCTTGCTCCAGATTAGCGCCAAAAAACTAGTGACAGGACGTTACATAGAAACTTTCCAGTCCTTTGTTTCTTAGGATGACTATTGCAACAAGCTGATTTTTTTTAGCATGATATCTGAATAAACGAAAATTGATTGATGGGTTGGTTGGTTGATTGATCGATTGATTGCATATTGGTCCTTGGGGTTGAGACAGAGGCAGAAGCCATGTAAACGTTTTAGCAAATGCTCTGTCCAGAAAATAGGCTTAGCCAAGATTGTATTGAGGGATCCCATCTCAATTAGGATGGAAGTTTAACATGGAGAGGGAGTTTGGAGGATGCCGTTTGATGCAGTGTGCGAATCGAGCCATGGGCTAAAAAGGGATTATGCGCAGACCGTCAGTCTTTAACTCCGCACTGCAATTATTGTGTGGCACATTAAGAAATTTATAAGGTCTTAGCTAATTGCTTGGGAACGTACACAGAATGTATACATAAGGTTATTTGGAAATTTATTTACTTAGCTGGATTACAGCATATGATTCTCTTCAAGTTCAAAATATCACAAGCTGCTCATAACATGTCAGTAATGAGCAATTAAGATATTTTTAACTTATCAATTTGAAAAAGCATTAGTTCAAATTTCTTAATAAGAATTAAAAATTTAGGATTAGCATTTTTAGGTGAAGTAATTTGTGAAAGTGTTATCTCCGAACATATATGTGTGTATGTATGTATGGATGTGTGTGTGTGTGTATGCATGTATGCATGTGTTGAGCTGAACAGATGTTTGGCAGCCTTACCTTTCACAGGTAATTAGTTGAATGGAAAGGTTTACGTGTGGCAGGAATAACTAAGCTGCTGATTTAGTCGATTTGAACTTTATTTTATGCCATATACAGTTAATTGTACTGACAAAGTATGAAAGATTTGGTTGAAATCTAATACTGGTTTCTCATGTTTTTTTAAGAAACAAAGAAATATTTGGTAATTTGAATGGTCTTATAGTTAAATGAAGATCATTCTAAAAGCTTTTGCTGATAATTTCTGATAACATAAAGTTCCTTGTCTAAAATCATAAAATGTGTTTAGAACAGATGATGCATAATTCATATTGTACGTTATTGTAATCAGCTTTCAATTTATTTGCAATTTTCTATTCTGCCTAAATATTGGTTTATAGTTGATCTTAATATTTGGTTTTTCTGGAAAAGATATGTTTTTGCACACTAAATTCTTGTGCACAGTTTAGAGAGAACATTGTTTATTATAATTAGATGTATAGGAAGAAAGTTAAGTCACAGAGAGTAGGATAGGTGACAGAATTAATTAGAATTAACATGCAAATGATTAATTAGAATTTGTTGCTGACTTCAGAATACAGAACAACAAAAGTATGCGATTTTGACCAGTTTGGCATTCAATATATTAGACAAATATTGCCTAAACTCAACTTTCATTGGTCTTCATCCTATTACTGTCAGAATTGGTCTTTCTTCCTATTACTGTTAAAAATGTTCTTACTTATAAGATATCAGAGTTGCACTTGGGAACTGTCATGGTTTCTAAGGTATTATCTTCAGGCCTATTTCTTAGCTCATTTGTAACATAGGCCTAACCTGTAGACCTACATCAAATCCGGCACATCATCAGTGGTCTGAGCACTCCCTTGCTGCCAATATAGACGGAACTATTATAATGCTTCTGGAAAGCTACTATATTATTTTCTTACTAGAGGGTAAGAACGTTATTGCTAAAACAGACTTTCTCCAATTAATTTTACTTTACTGATAGATTTGTTTATGCAGTGAAATTTTTCATAAGGGTCCATCCACATAAATTACGTACCCAGCTAGGGGAGGGTGGTTCCGAATTTCGGCGATTTTGCGTAGGGGTGCGTATGGTGAGGTGGTGTAAGGGGTCGCGAAATTGTATGTATGCAAATATAACTGTCTAATTATGACGTCCACAATACGGAACATTAAAATGAGAACTGTAAATCCAATCAAAGGATTCACATACTATATTCCTGCTTAATCAATTTTATAAAGCATTAAAACTTTTAAAATGCAAGTGTTGTATAGTGCGTATCACTTCATAACAGTTAACTCTCAGTAATATACCACAGTGATACATGATCAAGACAAGACAACCTGCTTCCCGGTTGCAATTATGTGTTTTTGCTGTTCTTTATCCAAGAACTTTAAAGCAACTTGCCCAAATTTAGGACCTGAACGGCAGATTAATTTAACGTGATGCGTTTTTTTAACCAGTGACATAATCTCCAGTTAAGCCGCTTGGTAGTTACTTTCGTACAGATTTGCTGCGACGTATTTTCAACTGCTGACTTGTTGTTACCAGCCTCGTGTTCGGTTATTGTTTAAACGAAATTCACACGACGCTTTCCATTGTGTACGAATTGCGCATTAGACGATTCAAAGGAGTCGGAGAATTTTTATGCAAATCCGGAACGACGACATTTTAAGGTCGGCGGTGGCGGTGGTGGCGGCCTAACCGACTGACTACAGCACCTGATGTCGGCCGATTTATTCATATCAGTACCTACAACTTGGGGATGCCTTTATTCGATATTATGTAAATGGCTCGTTGTCTTGACGACTTCTGTCGCGGCTGTTCAACATGTGTCATTGTGTACTTGGGTGAACTGGTGATTTGTAACGTTACTAGGTTTTTAGGCGGTCTTTGTCGATAATTGAATTTCTGCTAGGATCAAACTGGGGTGATAAAATGTATGTAACTGATGGGAGGCGGCGGCGGCGGCTGGCCGAACCTCATTTGAGTACGACTTGTTTCTTTGGCTAAGGCCAGACGAACAGAAGACTGCTTAGTGATGCATAACAGTTGAGAATATTGAAGTTAATTAATACCTCTTCAATTTATTTGATGAGTAAAGAGAATTATGAAGTAGAATCACCTTTGTCTGATCAACCTACTTTTTTAATACAAAAGGTATAGAGACAGTGGGTGCTAAGGCAGTCTAATAACTATCCTGCTGTTCCATTGATGTAAAATAAATTTGAAGTGTGACATAAAATTTTACTCAGCAGTTAAGAATTACTAACATCAAATGTACCATTTCTAAAGTATGGAGCTGTAAAATGCCTAGGTGCATTGCCCCATGATTGCATAGCAATGCATATGGATGTGAACTGGTGCATTGATGTATGCACATGTATGCATCTTTTAGTCAACACGGAATGTGTGAGTATTCGAGTTTCCACGGAAACAGTTGTGATGCATATTGCAATATTGCAACCTTCAACAGACAATTGCTTATTGCAATTAATTGATTTGCCATTACCTGTGAACCTATAAGATACAATAATGATAAAAAATACAGTCACCAAAGCATGCAGCTCTGATTGAAAGGGACATTAACAGAAATGCTTCCTGACATTTTTTTTTCTCCCAGCAATATTCTATCCCTGTTCGTTTCCTTTCTTCTATTTCCATCTTCCAGACACCTGAAGTATTATTTCAGAGTGCTGCTGTTGAATTCTGCAGTCAAATACTTGCTTCTATCCTTTTCTTTGTTTCTGTCCTTTTCTCATCTGTCCACTTATTTCCATACTATTTCATTATCCTTCTGCTTATTTCCAATATTTGTTTGATTCCTTTCCACTTACTTCTATTAATCTATTATTAACATTATTCATCCTTTTCACTTCTTTCATTCTGTGCTTATTCGCTCCCACTGTTTGTTTCCGTCCATTCCTATCCTCCCACTTATTTCCACCTCCTATACTTTTGATTCTTTTCTATATTTCAATGCTGCTTTAATAATTCTGTGACTCGTTAAATTCACCCTTCTCTTTTATTTCCTACCTGCCTTGCTCATCCAAATATTATATATCTTTCAACCTTAATGCCTTGATATACCTCTTATCTTAGCCTTCTTTTTAACTCTACCATTTCGATGTTACCTTTAAGTTGCTGCTTCTTCCTTATTCCTTTGTATTTACATTTTCTTTTTTTGCTTTCCCATCTTTTGGCTTTTCACAACCTTTCTAATTACTGCTTCTGTTGATTGTAATTTTCGCTCAAAGCTCCTCTAATTCAGAGTTTTCCACATGGTCGATTGCAACCTGGCACTGAGTCACAGAAGAAAAATACCGGTCGTGTAAATCTTTTTATTTAATTCAAAATCTTTATATTTAATATTTGATTTGCTTTATTTTAATTTAACTGAATAAATAAGAAGATAATTGCATGCTACAAGCATTCAGTCACTGTCCCGGCAACTACGTGTAGGCATCACCAAAACAAACGAAATTTGTATGGACATTCATATCTGTTTCATTTACCTATAGGCATATAGGCAATAAAATTTTTAATGGGTCATGAAGGACAAATGTAAAAAGTTTGAGAAACGCTGCCGTGATTGATCATCTTGGTCTGATCTCCATTCTTATTTCCATCTGGTTTCCCCAGTGTTTCTTCTATTCTTTTTTTGTTTCTCCTTTTTTATTCCCACTTGTTTTACTCAGTTCATAGTTTTTGGAGATCCTTACAATTTTAGTTCAAGCTATTTATGTTTATTACTTGTGTGTGAGTGTGTGTATGTAGGTGTGAGTGTGTGTATGTAGGTGTGAGTGTGTGTATGTAGGTGTGAGTGTGTGTATGTAGGTGTGAGTGTGTGTATGTAGGTGTGAGTGTGTGTATGTAGGTGTGAGTGTGTGTATGTAGGTGTGAGTGTGTGTATGTAGGTGTGAGTGTGTATGTAGGTGTGAGTGTGTGTATGTAGGTGTGAGTGTGTAAATCTCCAATGTGTACTCTGTTGTCCGAGAGACATCCAGACGATATCTTCCATCAGCATGGAACTGCTGGATGGTGTGGTTACTATGTACTGAAGACTTCAACACCCATCATCATTCCATGTCTGAGATGCAATGCAGTCCAGAAAGCCTGAATATGATATTCTGTGTAAATTCTGATTAGTAATCTGGTATGTGCATGGGGAGGGAGAGACTGCCAGAGGTTTGACTCTGGTTTTTATCTGATGGTATTTGCCTGTTAATGAACTTTATGTGCTTAATGAATGTTATCATCATTTAATGCTAGCTTGAAGATTTCTCTGATTTGTGATTTCTCTGATTTGTTTCTCCACTTTAAAAATTTATTATTACAGTCTATTTAATCTTACCTAATGGCTTCCAGTGTCATTACCATATCGCTCCAGGCATGAATTAAGGGTGACTTCGAATATGATGAAGCCAAGTTGAAGTTGGGTCTGAGAATCCATGTGTTTGGCTATGGTGGGCCATTGGAAAGAAACCGTCTTTAGTTTCGACTTGAAGGACATTGAACTTTGAAGAACTTACGGAACAAACAGACCTGACCAGTGTATTCTGAAGTCTGAAGCAAACAACCTTGAGCATTGGAGAACCCAGCAAACGTCCCAGCTAGATTCATCATAATTATTGTGCATTTCTCAGGTTTGTTGTGTGGTTGTTGTGATGTGGCATATGGTGAAGGCCTGGTGCAAGAGTGTGTGTGTGTGCCTTGGCGGGATTGGGTAGTGCGTGAACCTGAGGGCCTGACTACGAACCCAATGTCAGGCAGTCACTGAGGCAAGGCCATTCACGGATCTACATACATATCCACCTGAGAGTCTTTAAATTTAGAAAAAAATCAGGCTCTCTTTTACAGACAGGTAACAAATTATGTCTTAATTTCTTTCAAGTCATTTTTTGCTCAATTTTTGTTTTGGCCAGGACTTCTGACGTGGGAGGCATCTCTGCACCACGGGAGCCTGGGGCTCTTGAATAACTTTCGGAAATACTGTGAATAGGTGCACAGATGAATCACTATTGTAAAATCGTTCTGTTTGTTGGATATGTTATGCTTTTGAAGGTAATGTCTACTAACAGGTAATACACAGTAGCAGCAGTTTAACTAATTGTCACCAAATCTTAACAAAGTCTGAAAAGTAACTTTGAGAGAGGTGTGCTTAAATGGCTAAAATGTGATTGGCTTAGAAGGAGCTCTTTGAATTGTTGAACATTGTCTTTTTGTCTTGACTATCATACTTGCTATCGAAGCTATCAAAGTCTCTATGTAAAGTTTTGCTGTCCAAAAATGTACTTAATTTAATGTATCTTTGGCAAATGACAAATATCGGAAATATTCATCGTTGCCAATTTTCTATGGATTTCACTGATTGCAGCTTCAGACACTTGTGTAGTTGCTCCAGTTCACTACAATGCTTCTGTCTCAAATGTCCACAGCCTGAGGCATTGCGACTTGGGTTGTAGTGTAATTATGGTTAACTGTAACCTGCAATTTCTTACAACTAGCCATGAATTGACCGGCCTTTACAAAAATTGTAAAATGCTACAATATGTGATTGAGACATGTTGTTCTCAACCTGTGTAATTTTTTTAGTAGCTCCAGTTCCATGGAATCCATTATAAAAGTTGATGAGTCTCCATTGTAGTGACATTTAGGTGTGAACTTGTCACTGTTACTAGTCTGACTTTTGTTAAGAGGTCAGACAGGGCAAGTGTTAGCCTTACATACCAGTCTTCGCAATTCAAATCAAGTGTGTCGTGATTAATAGAGAAACGTGTTATGTAATTCTTTAGCCTTAAAAATATGTTTTGCAATATGAATGTCGTTGGTGTTGTGGGAGTGTTTGTGTGTTTGTGTTTGTTGGAACCACCTGCAAATGGGTGTGTGGGTTAAGCTAAGAGAAGCATTCGACTGACATGCAATTAGCTTTGCTGTCCTAACTGAAACAACTGCGATGACTGCAGGGATGATGTCATCACTTTTGCATTATTAGCTGTGGAAGTTCTTGATTAATTAATCAATCAATTATTTGATTATTATTTTAACTATTACATTTATGTTTGATGATTTATCGAAGTCGGCTTGTTTTACATTCGTTCATTAATTCAAAGTGCTTATATAGCGCCCCTCCAAGATAACCTACTATAGGCACTCCCAGCCCAACTCCAGTAATGAAGAGCAGTCTCCGTTCTGCATGTAAATGGTGTATTGAGTTATATTTGATAAGGTGCTCAGGTGTTATAGGCCTTGTGATTGAAGAAGATGTTTGGACTGAAAAACATAAATAAAACATCTACAATGAACAAATTCTAATAAGTAATTACTAGTTACTAGCTAGCAATAAATATGAATAATTCTATTAAAAAAACTGAAGAAATGTAACTTTGTTTTTGTCATTATTATTGGGGAATAAATTTAATCTGGGATAGCACTGGTTAACAATTAATTTGTAATTAAATCTTAAAAGTTGACTATTACAATTTTTTGCAGCTTGCTAACCTAATTTTTATTATTATTATTATTATTATTATTACTATTATTTTCATTATTATTCAACAGTTTGCAGACTGTCTCGTCTTAATTTCCAGGTCTGTAATGTTTTTATGAATTTCTGAAAAGGGGGAATTATCTGCAGCTGAGGATTTAGCCACAGAAGTAATATTTTCAATATAATTTCACAACCTTTGTGACATTTGTACATGGTGCAACCATTGTTAAAATGAGTAGCATTTATTATTTGAGGCAGTTATTAAGTGAGAGGGAAGTATGTGCTTTATTGAACCACTTGGAAACGCACTGTGTGAACATCAGATATGAGCAATGAAGGAATGTATTGGTAAGGAATAAGATATTTGTCATGGAGATCGTTTCTGGTCAGGTTAGGTGTTACGAGGGTCGGTTATGGTAACTGTTAGTGTTTGTGTCATCATTAGATAAAATGGGAAACCTTCAGTTGCATAAGTAATTTTTCAGTGCATTGAGAAGTACCATGCTTCCGACAAGCAGTTCACGATATTGCCCAGTTATCTACATCGGTAAGAGCATTGACTGTGGGTTACTGGCTTCTGTGAAAGAGGATCATGGTTGGCTTCCTTAGGGTGTGAGGGTGGTTTGTCTCTGAGTGTTCTAGCTTGGTCCTTGCACAGGGACCTTAAATGGTGCAGCACCCATTAAAACGGTCAGGGGTGGTGAAGGGTCTTTCGATTCTCACCCTATCAGTTTATTGAAAAATGAGCAGGGTCAAGGCCACATATGGTCTCTTTATAAAACTGAGTACATTTGCATTTAGTATTCTATTAATTGTGCATCTTTTAGAGAAATAAAAACGTTATTTCTGTTTGATTTAATTTTCTGATGTTAAAGATAAGTTGCGTATGTCATAATAGTGTTAAGGGGCAATTTTTGGGTGTTAAACTTTCTGACAAATATGTATTGGAATCTTTCAGCTTTCTTTGATAAATGTTGGACTGCTACACCAGGGGTGATTGTGATTCATAATTGAGACGTTTATTGCCAGGGTCGCCTAATCCCATTATAGAAGGCAACGTCTCAATTAACAGAATCTGCGTTTCGCCATCTCTACTGAACCTTAGAGAAGCCAACATTTAGACTTCCAGGTATGAAAGGGTTGTGGGCTCTTGAAGATGAAGAACATGCAAGAGAACCAAACTAATATGACCGACTGGGGGATCTTATGAAACTCGTTGTTAAAGGCAAAACTAAAAGGGTGTTGGTGAATATTTAGACAAGTGCTTTTTATTAGAGCAGAAATTATATAAGCAGAAATTTGAAGGTGCATTGTAATTCCGGGGAATGATGAAATGAAACGATATAATATCTTCACGGACTCGAGGGACTGAGATGTTAAGAACTTCTGTGAAGCCTTCATTCTGCTGAGTTCTTGGAGGTTTTCCAAATATTGTTTGATGGTAATGGTAGGCATTCGTGGGTCAAATGGAGAACATGGCTTCAGTTTGTTCACCTCGTTGCAGCCGATTGAATATATATTTTCGATGTTGGTCGATTGGATCAATTCCAAGATTCCCTTTAAACATATCAAGGAAACAAGTTATAAAAAAAACAGGTTTTTTCGGGATGTATGTAATCAAAAATCTCTTAAGGAAATGGAACAATTGCACCATCCACCAGATCAAACTTTCTACCTTGTTTTTATTTTAACTTGTTATTATTGTGCTTGAACATTTCCATATGTCTCCCATTCAGCTGGTGCAAGCAAAATCTCATCTTGGGTTTCTAGTGATTTGAAGGATGTTATAATGAAATTTGACTAAGTGATGACTATGATAGCGAGGGTAGCATTGATCATGATGATGGAAAATACTGATGGTGGGTATCATTAAGTAAATCTTGAGCTTTGATTAAATTGTTATATGTGTGAAAGGCCAGATCTGGGCTATTTGCTTTTTATAGAAATTATGGTGTTAAATGCAGACACAAGTTGTAAGTAATTTACATTGTAACTGTCAGATAATAGTCAATAGTCTTATGATGCTAACTGTTGAAACTTTCAGACAGTTGAAAATAATTAGAACTGGTGTATTCGATGGCTATGTCGTCTAGGATGCCTGCTTCTACAGCATAATTTAATGATCATAGGTTTCTAAGTCTACTACCAAAGAGATGCTGCATAACAGACTTGGGCAAATTGCCAAGATGCAGTGCAGCAAAACCTAGATGACCTGCAATAGGCATCAGAAGTTCATCAGAAGACTGTCATCAGTAGTTAGAATTAGCACTAGCGAGATGCTAATGAGCTGATATGGGACTTGAATATCAAGTAATGACTTTATCCGTTATGATCTGATGTAACGTATATAATGGCATCAAGGCATAGACACAGTTGCTTAAGGTTAAATGGTCTTTTGAGAATCAAAATATGTTGGAGTCGCATGATCGAATATGATCAGGAAGCCAGAGAATGAGGCTATGTGGGTAAAGGAGCTAAGGGGAGTGAGTCTTAAGTTTAGATTTGAGATATAAGAAAGCATCAGTAGAATGTAAAGCACAAGAAAGCAGATTAAATAGCTTTGGACCAGCTACCACGAACACTCGTGAGCGCAATAGAGTTCTAGTTCGAGGCACAGCAAGAGTCAAAGTATCTGTCTATCTAGTGCAATATTTACAATGCAATACAATACAAGTAGGTATTTATAACGTGATTGAACAAGACAGGTCTTGCACAAAACTGCTGCATTCTTAGTCATAGATCAGAGAGAATAAGTAGGTTTTGAGTTTTGTCTTGAATAATGTAACGAATTAGCTTGACGGACTGTGGGAGACTATTCCATTCTGTGAGTCCTGTGACTGAGAATGCACGGTTCCCAAACTTCTCTTTGGTGTGAGGTATAATAAAGTCCCCCCCCACCCACCCCGAACGGAGTCCTCTATTTGCTTGTATGAAGGGGAGCAGGAAGAAGAGATAGGTCGGCTGATTTGTAGTGATGTATTGTAGATAGTTTGAAGGATTTCCAACTGGGTTCACTGCTCAACTGTCACTGTCAGTGCAATGATGCAAGATGCATGTGTGTGATAATGCTGATATATGCAGTATACAGTATATATATATATACCTCTTATTTTAGCCTTCTTTTTAACTCTACCATTTCGATGTTACCTTTAAGTTGCTGCTTCTTCCTTATTCCTTTGTATTTTACATTTTCTTTTTTGCTTTCCCATCTTTTGACTTAGTCTTATTCACAGCTTTTCTAATTACTGCTTCTATTGATTGTAATTTTCGCTCAAAGCTCCTCTAATTCAGAGTATATATATATATATATATATACTTATATATATATATAAGTCTTTGTTTTGCTTCTGGGTAGAGACTAATACAATGGATTAACCGTTCTGAGTTATACTTTCCGACAGAGGACGATACCCGGATAGGAACAGGATGCCGTGGTTGGATCCGAAATCCTTTCAGATATATAATGTGATGGGCACCTTGCATGGCTGTTGACTCAAATCTGATTCCTCTTATAACTTGTCATCACTTGTTCATACTATACTTGTAATTATACTGCAGTTTGAAATCAGGCTATATTATTATTATTATTATTATTATTGTTATTATTATTATTGTTATTATTATTGTTATTATTTTTATTGTTATTGTTATTATTTTTTTATTATTACTGTTTTTATTATGATTTTTTTTAATTGTATTTTTATGTATGGCATCGGAGGCTGGTTTGACTGTCACTTTAGAAGATACATTATGTATGTAGTCGCTGATGAAGCGTTGAAGATAGTTTTCAACACCATGCCATCACTTGTGTCTTTTTGGACTCGTTTCAAAGCAAAATATATCTTGCACTTGCTGACATTGCTCTGAAAGCTCTCCTCCCATTTCATTCAGCTTACCTCTGCGAGGCTGCAGGGTTTTCATCCGTGAGCATCGAAACATTATGATGACGTTCGTTTTCCTTTGCGCCTAGCACTGTCAGCAATCGGTCGGAGATAAAAAAAAGATGTTTAAATTTCAGCTTCAATTGCGTCCAATAGCAAACTTAGCTGAAGACTAGTCAGGCTGACAATGCATTACACTGTCCGTGGGAAAATGCGGGGCAACCATCCAACCTCTGTGCCATAGACATCTGTATACAAGTAGTTTAGCCTTAGTTAGCTTAAATTATTTGGATTTATAGCCGTATTACCTATTACGTAGGCCATATATATCTGTGTCTTGGGGTTGGTTTACGTGACTTTTCTCCTTCCTGCATTCCTAAGGACAGGAATATTGGCGTCCATAGTATTTATTATAAAAATAGTGCTGCTGATGAGGAAGAAGATGATGCTGATGACGACGGCGATCCCATATTTATCGATCTGATAGGTGGTGGATCAATGTTGTGGGTGGATTTAGTTACTTAGTACACTACATGTATAGCATGTTGTGTGGTGTGCTATTTGGGTCAGTTTCCAGTAGAAAATTACTCTCTGATAGACCGCCCAGCATCACGCATTTCAATTTGAAATCTATCCCTTTCTCATAATGGTTACGTTTTTCAGATCTTGTGTTCCTCTAGCTAACGGTGGAGGAGCGAGGGAGGGGCAGTGGGGTTATCTGCGTCTGCTGGGCTTAGCCAGAGATTCTACTGTTTAGGACTCATTGGCTTAGCTAGGTCCCTCCCTCCCTTGAAGATCTTCTTTCTGACCTTCGCAGTTATATTTCTCTGACTGGATGAGGAGGCCGTAATAATCTTTATGCGGCGCTGACCTTCATTCCATTTCTCACTGGTCGCTGCTGCCGCCGCCGTGTCTTATCCCTTAATATCCTACGATAATAGAGAACGCAGCCGTTCATCCTGTGATCTGGAACGATTCTTCACCCTCCCATTCGTTCGTTCGTTGGTCGGTCGATCGGTCCCTCCTCCTCCGCTCTTCGGTGGGGCTAGGGACCGGGACCCTGCAGGTGATTCTCCGGCCGTTGATTTTTGGTGCTAAGTCATCAATTGTCGTCTTCATTTGAGCCGCTTCGGACAGCCGAATGCTTTTGTACCCGAGCGATCTCGCTCTCGCCGCGTCTGGCATCGGGTGCAGGCTGATTACACGTCGGCCGACCGACCGACCGTTCGTCCGTCGACCAAAGTCTAAACCCCTCTGCCTCCTCCCAGTTTTCCGTTCTGCCTCCCCGTCGCCCTCCTCTCTGGCACCCTTTCCCTCTCCCTCCCTCCCTCGATCGCCGCTTCCTCTCCACCGCGATAACCCACTCCCGCCGACCGCCGCCGGTTGAAATCTGTGGTATCTGGTTAGTTGAAATGATTCCATCTTTGTTAATAACGGTGTTAAGGATATAGCAGCGAAAAGCTGTCGTCGTCGTCGTGGAAGTTGTTGGCCGACAGAATAGGAAAAGCGAGTCTAGATAACAGCCGATCTAATAGATTCTTCTAGATCGGCGGCGGAAGCCAATGCTCCTCTTCGTCCTACTCCTACACCCTCTCCTCTTCCTCCTCATCCTCCTCCTCGTCCTCCTCTTCTTCCTCTTCTTCCTCTTCCCCTCATCTTCTTTCTACTCCTCCTCCACCCCTCCTCCTCCTCCTCCTGTGCCTGCTGCATGGAAACCAACTGGATCATCATTTCATGGCACTTGCTGGCCTTTCTATCACTCCATCGAACACTTCCAATCTTGTCAGTCACTCCTTCTCTTGGCTACAGTCGCTTGTTTACGTGATTATGTGACCCATAGCCAGTACTGGTTACACGATTAAGTAGATACTGACTCAAAAATTATTAGTTAAGGTTGTTTAGATATGTCACCTGCATTAGTTATTCAGGAAAAGATTACAAGCATATTATGGCCTATCTACGTGAGTGGATAAAGTTGGTTAGAGCAAGTATAACATTTGGCAATTTCCTAAACTTTGGTCGGTAATTATGAATCAGTGCATTGTGTAAATATAAAACAGTTAGTTCTTAAAAATTACTTTGGGGGTCAAGCAAACCATCGGAACAGCTTTCCTTGGATTAAAATATGTTAACCCAACTAAGAATCAAGTTCATTCACCGAAAACCCACAGATATACTCTCCACAACTTAGCCTGTATATATGGATTTCAGATTTGTAAAAATTCTTAGATTCTGCTCAGCCTGCAGCCCTACACTCCAACACTCGGCTACAAAGAGTTCACTGGGATTGCTCCACATCTCTAGAAAGATGAGGTGACGAGCCTTGTATGCCGAGGCTAAGAAAAATGAAGTTACTATCACTTCATACCATGACTGTCCCAGGACCAGCTTATGAGATTGCTCCACATATTCTTCTTAGACTCAAGTTGAGACTAAATCATTGGATCACTGGTGGAACCGGAGGTTGACAAAGAGGGATGAGGCAAAATTACCCTGGTCATTGGGGAATTTTCGGATCCCCAATTCTAATTGCATTGGCTATGACATTTTGGAAAGAATCTGATTCAAATTTAACAAAGAGTGTCATTGCATTTAATAATTTTGTCTATCAAATATGCATATTGCCTGTAATTTAACTTTTAAATTTAATACAAGCTTCTAGCAGCCCTATATTGGCATCTAAGTGTACAATACCTTAACATTAGATACATTTTGCATAAAACTAATAGAATATTGTTTCTAATTGTGGCATTTTATTTAGCATCAGATTAGGTTTGTTGGTGTATTAATATGAACTGAAGGGCCTACATCGATCAGCGCTTGTGTGAGATACTAATAGCACGATATATTAAGTGCCATCATTACATGCAAGACTCCAAAGGATAATCCGGGTGGATAAATAAACGTTAGCCTATGGCCTCAGCGTTTGATTTTGGAATGGTGGTGTGTCAGATTGTTACCTGCTGCTTGGGTCCCAGGAGAAAGGTTAATTGTTGGGTGATTGGATTGGTGCTGTGATGTTGGTCCCTCAAATGAATGATCCAGAAATCCAGGGAACAAAGCCTCAGAGGAGTTTGCGCCATACAAGATACAAGTGTAATAAATGGCCAATTACTTTGTACCTTGGTCACCATGGGGCAGCTGATAATTCTCAATAGCTTTATAGATCTGCAATTACCAAAGGTGCACATCAGGGAGCTCTGTGTTCCTCTACTGAGCAGGCTGGGCTCACGAACACAGTGCTTCTCTTCACGACATCGGCGGCGTCTGTTGGCTCCGCACTTCCTGATTCGGACACACCAGTGTATAGATATAGGCCTACATTGTTAAACAGTTTCCCAATCAAGGTTAGAACTTTTAAAGTCGAAATTGGCTCAAGAAATATGGCAGCTCATCTTTTTGCATTAAAAGATGCTGCATTACTATTTTATTTAATTTTATACTTTACTTATTGTCAAGTTATTAGCATATATCAGTTATTCCATGTCCCTTTTAGCTGTAGTTAGCACCATTTGAGGTTATCAAAAGGTACTCAGTATTGTTTAGATACACGTTGAGTAATTGTTTAAATACACGTATGCTATCACCACTGAGTAGTTTCCCTTGAAGAGGTACTATATAAATTATCTAAATGAATGAATGAATGAATGAATAATTAAAAGACGGTTTTGCGTCTGGCTAATTAGCTTTAGTTAAATTCAGTTATTTTTTTGTTTGGCGGACGAAGTTTATAAAGTTTGTTAATGGTTATTTACAAACTTTATAGGCATGAAAAACATAGGCCTACTTGAACTTCTCTAGATAGCAATTTACGTTGAGATACTCGTCCGGAGTCGTATGAAAATCTGTAGTGGCGTTGTATTCAGAAGCATATCTGAGGTTTAAAGTAATGACTAAAATCCGAAC
Source organism: Bimastos eiseni (assembly GCA_959347315.1). Taxonomy (NCBI): domain Eukaryota; kingdom Metazoa; phylum Annelida; class Clitellata; order Crassiclitellata; family Lumbricidae; genus Bimastos; species Bimastos eiseni. The sequence continues at coordinate 16,305,647 of OY365810.1, forward strand.
CTGTTCATTTTAAAGACTTTTCTAGTGCAACGAAATGCGGGGCTGTTAACGGCAGCGCACATTTGTTAAAACCCTCACTTACTTCATACCACTTTAGGTGACCTCTTTCTGACCTCTTTTGCTTTTATTTCTTCCTTTCTCTCTCCGTCCGTCCGTCCCTACTTCTCTTTCTCCCATGCTGCTAGCGGTGAATGTGGTTGTGAAGATGTGCCAAGGACAGATGCAGTTCATGCGGGACATTGCTTCTTCGGTTCTTCCTCGTCAGTGATGCAGAATGACCGTTTCGCATGATGGACGTCATTATAACCTACTGGTCTGGTGGATCATTCCAGCGGGTCATGAATTTCATTCTATTTTCGTTCTCTCAGATCTTGAGGGATATCCTTTCGAATTGCGGCCACTCGAGCAATCGTTCAAGAATGACAAATTTTGCTCCTGATGGTCGGCCCAGTGTTTTTGCTTGCTGACTGCACTTCGTCGCCCTTAGGAGCCTTCTCCTTCCCTTTCCTCCCCTCCTCGCTTCTTCTTCTTCTTCGCATGCTTCTCTGGTTGAGTTGTGGTTTGAATTAACCTGGTCTTGTGACACTCTTTGGCCCGGCGTTTTACCCTATTGATTGATTCAAAGTCTGATGCAATGACTGATTGACTGTTTTTGTCAGAGGAGGAGGAGAAGGGAGTGCGGCGGTGGCGGCGGAAGGGGTGCGCTGTTAGAGGGGCGAATGGTGCAAGGTGGGGGGATATGTTGGTGTGCAGGGGTTGGCTGTTGGCGGGCGGCCCCACTTGTATGTTGCCGACAAGGCCTTTGGGCAGGTCAGTTAATCAAACTTAAAAATTTCTTAGGGTATCATATTTTTTGTGTTATGATTATTCATCGCTTTGCACTCCTGGTGACGAGGGCAGGTACAATGAACCGGTTCAAGTCAGATGCCAGTTGGAAGCCAGGGAGGATGGACGGACGGACGGTCGGTCGGTGGGGCGGACGGTAGGACGAACGGGCGTTGTTTATGTCGGTCGGGCGGCGCTGCTTTCACGGGCTGGCGTGCTTTCGTTTCTCGTGTGCCGCCGTTGTTTCTGTGTCGGACTTAACCTCTTCTTCTACCGAGTGAGTAGTTATGCAGAGGGCTTCTTCATCTATACACGTAGATGGCGATTGCATTGTCTGCTAGAACCACAGTTGATTAACACTGATAAATTTGTGCTTTGTGTTGTATGGACAGTGAAATGTGTTACCGAAATATATACATATTTTTTATCTGAAAAATTACTTACCTATTTAGTATGGACGGAAGTTGGTGTTAGCAATATATAATTGCGGTTGTATTGTTTTGTGTGTAGTGCATCGTAGTATGATTGCCGTATTGATTGTTTTTTGTGATCGCCAGTGCTTACAATATTCTCAATAAATAGTAATGCCAATGGTAAATGCATGTAACAATAGTCAATGCCACAGATGATGCTCATAATGTGTTAGTACTAAACAACTGTACTTGATATTGCCCATCTTCTTATGTTCTGATTAATGGGACAGAACCTGGCTGCCATATAGAGCAATTGTGAGCAAGGAACTCTCTCAAGGTCCCTAAACAGTAACTGCCTCAGTTGAGGCTTGAACCTGTTCTTTCAGTCAGTAAGGCCATTCTGGCCCAGCTCTATAACCAGTGCAACTTATGAAATTATGTCCTGATTGTTAACAGTGAATGAAAGTATTGCACTTAATTGGCTTTAGACATGGGGCTTTAGATTCTAGGCTTGTCATAAGAGTTCAGGTTAGCTATAAATAGGACTGGGAGATATGGACTGCTTATAGATAGACATAAATTTGGCAAACTATAATCAGCCTTTTGTATCACTATAAATAGGTGTATAGCCTACTGAACTAGTTGTCACTGCAGCATACATGTATCATTACGTGTATCTTTAAAAGAGCCAGGATGCTTTCAGTCCAGCCAACTAAAGCTTCAATCTAAGGGAATAAGTATCGACACCTGCTCGTAAAATCTGCAAGGTCTCTTTAAAGTTGAGTTTCCATCTGTGCAACTGCCCTGTTGTAATTGTAATTGTAACGGAACACTTATGTAGTGCCGCTAGTTGAGATCAAAGGTCCTTCCCACTCGGGACACAGCTAAACGGAGAACACGAAAACCGGGAGGCAGTAGGGAGTAGAGAGCAGCTCCCCAGAAGGGGAGGGGAGACTATTCCAGATGAGTTCTGTCCATAGTAGAGCTGAAGTTAGACTCCTCTGGTGAGTGGATTGCTGCCTTCTTATCTTAGTGTTAGTGACATCATTTTATGCTTAAAGGGGAGCTTATTGATTGAACAAAAGTTGGGTTGCTAGGTGGTGACAGTTAAAATAGTTTACCTAACAAATGTGACTATAAGGAAACGCTGTTAGCATATTATTACATATATGTTGCCATTTAAATAGTGGCATTGGGGTCTCATGTGAGACCATTGATGTGGTAATGGATGATGTTGACCCGTGTGGATACAGAGGATAGCAGAGTATGGTTTGTAAAGAGGAACAGGGATGAGTCAGTCCCTCACTTGTTCAGACCATACCTCACTAGAACGTATATTGCCATACCTCACTAGAACGTATATTGCCACAGTTGTTCCTGTCCACAGGTTCTTTCCAGTTCTTTCAACCACTCACATAATAACCGAGTCCCTTTAGTAAGGCATTTAATTCAAGCAAGCACTCTAGTTATTTGCTAATCTTTTTACTGCTTTCAGGCATTACTTTTAAATTGTCTATTACAGTCTTGAGTTTATCTATCCAGTTGGATGAAGCAAGTTTAGCTTCGTCCAACTAGCTATATAATTATATTTAATGTTGTTTTTGTTTTAAAATGAGTTCCTTGCATATTCAAATTTCTTGTTGTGTTTGCTATTAATATGTAGAGTTTTGCTGTTGGCCTGTTTATGTATTGTTATTTTATTATGATCTCCAAAGCAAACTGACTTTAAAATGTTCTTTAATATGCCACATTTTATAGTCATGTTCATTGATTATTATGCAAATGACAATGTACATTAATGTCCAAACATTAGCCAGTTTTAATGGAGATTTCAATTTTGACCAGTTTTAATGGAGATTTCAATTTTGACCAGTTTTAATGGAGTTTTTTAAAATTTGGTGTAGGCCTAGTACTAATTTGCTTCAGTGTACTATACTCAGAAAGAGTCATGATTCCCTGTAGGCTCCTGGCACAGTGACTTGGGTCAGGTCAACTTGTGATTTCTCAGTCTGTGGAATCAGTGAAGAGAACAACATCTTTTGACATTTTTCATTTTTTGAAATCGTTGATTAAACGTTCGGTTTTGATTGATGTCCGACAAGGAAATAGTTTCAAATTGGGGCTCATAGTATTTAAAACTTTTAGCTTTGACCAGCCACATTTAAAATCTAAAACTTGTTCTTATTTCTCACACTTAACAAAGACTCAAAGTAGTCATTTGATTATCTTTGTATGGTTATACCTAAATCAAGAACTGTTCTTGGTGAACAAGCTTTTTCAATTGTGGCTCAACTTTTTGGTGAACAAGCTTTTTCAATTGTGGTTCAACTTTTTGGTGAACAAGCTTTTCCAATTGTGGTTCAACTTTTTGGTGAACTGGCTTTTTCAATTTCTGGTTCAACTTTTTGGTGAACTGGCTTTTCCAATTGCTGGTTGAGTTTTTTGAACGTTTCTCCTTGTGTCTGTCCGCTCTGCTCAGTCACTCGTGCTATTTCATTCTAATCTTAAAACTTGTCTCTGTAAATTTGCTTATCTACCATACAGACTGATCTGGATATTGACCTGGCTACAGTTTCGTTTTGCTATGCAATCGGTACAATGAAAGTTGTTAATTATTGAACAATTCCAGCCTATACATTGAAGTATCCCGACTTTGTGACGGATTCTATTGGCAGGAACGCAAATATTGGACTTAATGAAAGGCTACTGGGATGCACTGACATGCTGTGCCTCACGCACGCTATGTTGGTCTGTCTGGGTGGGTGGTCCATTGCTTTGAAATTCACTGACATTCAGTTCCGTGCATTTTGCCACTCCTCTAATTCAGAACTAAGTTTAAACTCATCTGTTTCAACTTGCTTTGCCTCTGGTTGTTTCACTTGGGATTTCCTTGCTTTGGACTTTGACCACGCATGCTTCTCTAATAGATTATGATTTGGGCTACGAGTTCACTTCGTCTATAGTGATTAGTGTGCTAGACTGTTAGCTGAGAGGTCGGGGTTGAAATCTCTGCCAGCACAGATATATTTGAGTCAAGATTTCTGCTTGGCATGTGTCCTCTGGATGACTTAGCTATATAAGGAGTACACTAGCAAATACACTCTGTTGTTGGTGGGAAGATGAGAGGGTGAGGAGAGGACTGACCTCATATGCCAAGACTAGAAAATGAATTTGCTAATACTTCATCATGTCCATATGTATTCCTTATAGAGCTGTACTATATCGCTTTTTTTCGATTATGCCGATACCGACTATTGCCGATTATTCGTTTGCCGATACCCGATTTTTAGCCGATTATTTTCCCGATTATTTTACCGATTATTTCATTCCCCTTAATAACCACTCATGCATAACCATCAAGGTAATAGGAATTTTCCTTAACACTTATTTGGGGTTTAAGGTAGCTATACTTTTGTTTTACTTTTTATACTTTAGATGGTTGACCTCACTGAGCATTATTATTTATGGCTATGAGAGAGTTTGTGGATTATTTTTGGCATGGTTATGTAATTTATGACTCGTTGTTCCCTGAAATACAGTTCCGTTATTTTTGGTTTAAAGTTTATATTTGTTCTACGTTATACAAGATGAGGTTATTTTTAGGGTATAATTTTGTCCAGATACTTTCATAGTGGTGCATTGGTGACAGTGTATGGCTGGCTCTACGTGGAAACTTACTTTCGTTCATCATCAAGAATTAAGAGCTTGTCCTTTGGTCATATGACATCAGAAATGATTTCAGATTCAGTTCTATATTGGATTCGATGTATTTCTTCCGCTCGCCGTTAGTTTCCGCTTTCCATTCATCCGTCAGTCCTTCCATCCGTCAGTCTATCCATATAGTCATCGTTTCGGATCCTTTGTCCCTTCCTCTTCCATCGCTCTGAGTGTCTCCTCGGTCTTTCCACTTTGTATTTCAGCGCCATTAGGATAAAACGATTTCCAGTCCTCCAGTCTACATCTCTTTCCTGTTGTGTACGGGATCTGGTTGCTCGAAGTTTCGAAAATATCCGCGATACAGGGAGTGACTCCTTCGTCGGCATCGTCGGCGGCGTTACGAGCCCTGACGGCCGGCGCTGCCTTCACAGCCGACCGACCGACCGACTGGTCTTCTTCCATCGCCTGTCCGTCCGTCTGTCCGTGTGACTGACTGGTTGGGTGGTGACGACGTGGCTGACAACGACCGGAGGGGCTGGTCGTCTTTAAGTGTTACGGTTTCGGGGTTGAATTTCATGGGGGAGAACGAAGGCAGAGATATGGTGAGAGGAGGGTAAGAGTGGGAGGGAGGAGGGTAAGGGTGGGAGGGAGAAGGGAGGGAGGAGGAAGGGGGCGTGTAGATGCCGCTTCGGCGATTGTTGATTGTCAAAGAGCGTTATTAATGGTCGTTTGCTAGACCAGATGTTGGGATGATGAGTAAGTGGGTTTCTGTGATGTCCTATGGCTGCTGCTGCTGCTGCTGAGGAGATGAGGAACTGAACAACAACTACATGTATATAGGGAGACGTCGTTTATTCTGGAGGATGAATCAAGGCATTGAGTAAATTATCTGGTGTGTGTTGGAACAATCAACGAGTGAGTGGACGAATTATGATTTATTAATTAATTGATTGAACAGTTGAATGACTGGGGGGAGTGAATAATAAATGCTTAGTCAGGGATTGTTTAGTGAATTAATTGTTGATGTAAAGAGTGATTGAATGATCTTAACACAATTTACTCTATAGCACTATATAAACTGAACCTTAAAATGTTTATTTCATTACTGAACTTTTTTCTGCCTCTTGTTTGTTTGTTCCATAAAAATAGTTATAAGTGGTAGTAGTGGTTTCAGTTTAACGCCACCGAGTGATATCACAGATCATTAGCGTTTCCCTCCTTCTTTATCCAGGCTTGTGACTGGCACTGTATAAGTGGCTGGTTAGGGCAGCTCCTTTATGCATGAAGACCTAACTCTCTAACTGTATCAATAATAATAATAATAAATAAACTGTACCTCTATCTCCTCACTCATTGGTAGTTATATTCTGCTCAGCTACCAGAGAGAGGTCTTCTGGTTGTTCCCCGCTCCCCGTGTGCCTGGTGCTCCTGCTCAGTAGATACTATAATGACTCCTCCCGTTGGAACCTACTGCCACTTGAGCTATTCAGTTTTATCTGTCTCCTTTTTTGGAAACTCCTCATTAAGTCCAATTTATTTGTTAGTGATAGCACTGACTTGGGTTGGAAGCAACTCTGAATCGCTGAGTGGCACTTTATAAATGTTCATAACCATAACCACATGACGACAGTTTTCTATTGTTTCACCATCATTATGCAAATGTAGGTAACAGATTCTAGATGAACAATGTATATATACATCATTTTTCAGGAAAGTATTGCAATACCAATGCCAATACTTTTACCGATACTTTTCAATATGCTTGCTGAATTCGATCTTAGCATGGATTATAATTCATGCACCTAAAATTTGGCTAAACACAAGGAATTTAGATAAGAGGAATATTTCCGTGTACACGCTTTAATTTTAAACACAGATGTCGCCCCTATCTAAATTTTGCTTGTATTTGAAAATATGTAGCTTTAAACATTTGACTGCATTTTTTGCTGTAGTTATTCGTAAATTTGGCTTCATGACTAAAGGTTGATGAATTAACTTGTTATTTAAACTTATTTTAGAAGCATTACGAATGTAAAAGTTCTGGCTTCCGAATATTGCCCAAAATTTTTGACACAAAGGAACGTAGGGACTTTCCAATCCTGTGCATATTGGTCCATGGGCCAATCTTTCAAGTCTTTCAAGTAGCCATATTAATTAGGCAAGCCACTTCTACCAGTGAACGCAAAAGGACATAGGCTTACTTCGGTCATTCCTCTATTTATAAATTATTCCATCTGTTCGCAACAAGGTCTATATTGCCCAAAGAGGCTATAGATATATAAGGCCTAAACTTATCAAAGCATAATGATTAACTTCTCATATTTCTTGAGAAACCATATAAATTTCAGTGAGAAAAAGTATTGGTATCGAGTATCACTGACAGGCTAAAAAAAGTATCGCGATGCACATGCGATACCAGCAAAATAAAGCTATCACGATACTCGCTGCGATATTGACAAAAGTATCGGCGATACCAAAGTATCGCGATACTTTATCATGATATTAACAGCCCTGTGGAAAACCCTTAATGAACCAAGATCCCGCTTGCAGAGTCACCCAATTATGGAGATGAAATTAAGTAGTGGTGGATGACAAATTTGGTATGAGTTCGATTACAATTACAATATAGAATTTTTATATTTGAAATTTATATGTTCATCTGCAGGTCTATTATCTGTAACCATTCTATGATTATAATGAAAGTGGAATTTTAAGCTCATTGGATATTTCCAACCAATAATTAGTGTGAATTAACTGTGAATGAAACTAATCAAATGTTCCGTTCCTTCTGTCAATTCTCTATTGTCTTTCAGAGCTAAACTTAGAACTCACCTGTTTCATCTTGCTCGACTTCTATTTCTCTGAATTGAACGACTTTGACTTGACTTCTTTAATGGACTGGGACTTCTTTCGCCATGGTTGATACCATGTGCTTAATTAGGATAGCCACACCATAGAAATCTTTAGATTGGATGAGATGAGATACTCTGATATTTACACATTCTGATGTTTACCTAGATTCTTTTTTATGAGTCTAGTTCAGAAATTGACTTAAATGACTTGATGGGTGCCAAGAATGTGGTAATTTGTAGTTGAAATTGCCGTACTTTAGATAGCTGTATCAGATGTTTGTGGCTGCATCAACTGTGACCTCTGTTTGTTGTTGGTGTTGGATTAGTTTTATTGTCAAACACACAGACTCATCGTGACACCGATATAACTCACATTTCATCAAGGCAAGGCCTTGTTTTCCCGACCGCTGCTGCTGCCAGGTGTTGACCCGCATATTATGCAAAAACGGTGACTGACTCTGTTTTCATCTGCACTATCTCTTTCTTTGTCAATGCTCAATTAATTATTTGACTTGAAGGGAGCCAGATGGTCTGCTCATGTTACGGAACTGTTTATTTTAAACTGCCAAGTTGTCTCTTGTGCCATGGATACCTTGTGCCGAAGCTCAACCTATTGTCCTGCTGCTGTCAACCTGTTATCGATCCGCCCATCACAATCGATCCATAGTAAGTTCTACGTTGAAGAGGAGGAGGAGAAGAGGGAGGAGTTCAGTTTTCTTCGGAGCTGTCTGTCCTAAGACTCAGTTGTTGTAGTTAGGGATGAACCAAAACTCGGTTTGGAACTCGGCTCGGTCCAATTTCTTGGTACTCAGCAAAACTCGAACTCGGACAAACAGTGTGTCCAAGTATTAATCTTTTCAAATTTCTGTTTTGAAAATTAAAATCGGATTTTTTTATTTACAAAACGACTAGCGACTTAACTAAAAGTACAAAATACTGCTATTTCTATTTACAAAATGACAATCGACCTAACTAAAAGCACTAATTCTGCTAAGTACTGTTAGTGCTTACCATCTACTACTTCCTAGTGTTAACTAAGGGTAGACTAAATAATTCATTAAAGTTGTGCAAACTGCCAATCTAAACATCAAGAGAATGAGACTTTCGAAATATTCGAAACTCGGCCTCAGCAAAATTCAACTCATAAAACTCTGTACTCGGTCTCGGCAAGAAATTCAAATTCTGTTCATCCCTAGTTGTAGTCGTTGGATTTGAGAGAATAATCCTTGTAGGATGAAGTGAATAAGTGCCTGCTCCACCTCTGCTCTCAGTTATTCTGTTAATGTCACAGGTTAACTGCCTTTACTTTTGCCTGTGTCGTGATTTCGTGGCTTTGCATGGGTGGGTGTTGTTTTTGAGAATTCTCCTGGGTCGTGTCTTGATGGTGTATACATGTGTAGGTTCTGATGTGCTGGGAAAGTTGTTAAACCTTTTAGGCACCTCTGACAGGTCTATTGAACTGTGCACTGATCTATACATTTTTTAAAATATTTTTAAAAATATTTCTGGCTGATAACTTTGGCAGATTGTTCCAAAAGGACAAATGAGCATCAGATGTCCTATGTTTTTTTGTCCAATGCTCAAGCTGGAAGGTACAGTCATTATTATTAGTATTAGTATTTTTTTTGCCTGAGGTACCCTAGTTATTATTACTATTATTGTTGTTGTTATTGTTGTTGTTATTGTTAGTATTATTATTATTATTATTATTATTGTTATTATTAGAGCAATTTTATATAGTGCCACAGTTGCCTACTCAGAAGCATTCTCAGCTCAACCTGGTCGAACTGAACAGTCTTATGGAGAGTGAGAAACTAGGCAGAGTGACCAGTAAGTGTGGTATGGAGCGCTTTTCCGGTTGTAGGGTCAGCCGAGGAGAAGGCGCAGTGTTGCCTGATAGCAGTACACGAATGGGAGACAAGTTCAGCTTGTGCTAAGATTGAGGGAAACTATAACAAGAACTGTTAGATTGACCTGGTGACAATGGGTGCATGTGAGGATATTAAGTGTCAATTGACGGCCAGGAGATCGTGAGCATTCGAGGCTCTGAAGTCATTCCACTAGACTCACCGATGTGAATCTATGATGGAGAGTTTTGATATAGAGTGAAATCATGAGCGGTTCTTTTATGCGGTTTTCGTTCTTTTAATTAACTTCCGGCATATGTGTTTCTCTGATCTAGCGATCGATGAGTACGCTATTATTGTTTTCTTGGATCTACAAAATTATTAGTATATATATATATTGAATCATTCGTTTTTATTCAGAGAGATATTTGCCATCATGACTGAAAAAAGGTGTATTGAATTACTGGTTTTTTTCATGTATGCATGCTCAGGAATGGAATTTTCATTCTCTCTCTCATTTTTTAAGAAACAGTTGAATTCTCATCTTCTTCCACTAGCCTCAGCTTTTAAATCACTGAAGACTGTGGTGTCATTTGAAACATTAAAAGAACTGATGAGAAATAAAAGATGCTGCTTATTATTTAAGAGTAGAATCGCCGTTAGTCTTATCAATATAAAGATTAAGAGCAGGGGAGGTATAAAGAAAACTTAAACTGTTGTCTGTTTTGTTTGACGCTCTGACTACAAATTGAATCACTGACCTTCTGTTGCATCGTTTTGCAGGTGTAATTAATCTGGTCGTTGGCAAGTCACAGATATATTCAGGCAAATCTCGAATTGAATTGGGGTAAAAGTTTGAATTCGAATCTAGAATCGAATCAGTTTGATATTCTTGTTGGTGTATATGATGGCAAAAGTGTAACACAGTTAGCAGTTATCCAATTCAGGCCAAAAACTGAAAATTGAGTTAATTGAATTAAAATAACTTTCATGAATTTAGCAGAATTCAAATCAGGGGCTAATCAATCATAAAAAGACATCATATTCGAATACTGCATTCCGATTCGTGTGTGCTTCTTCTCTATATACGACTATACATTCTTCTCCTTTTTCACATCGGTGTCTTACCATAGAGTTCTAAAGAAGGCCGAGTGAGCTGTTAATCAATCCACGAGCTGCCTCTACTTCTCAGAAAAATCGTGACTTTATGTCAATTGGTTATTCCACTGACTAAGGAAGAGGCATCCATTTCGAGTTCTTAAGAGGTTCCAATGTGTAAGTTCAGCAAAATAATATGCTCGATTGTACTTGCTGAGGTGTCTTCTGAAGGCCTTCTTGGGTCAAGGCTCTGGGCCCTCTGTGCCAGTTGTCACTTGCTACAGCCAAATGCTTTTACCTTGTCGTCCGTTGGCGACGAAAGGGGTAGAAAGCGTTAGGAGATTGATGACTTGTGAGTTGAATCTGTAGTCATCTGTGGCTATCTGGAACTATGTTGGCTAATGACTCTGGAAACGCATTCATTGTTTCTTTGGCACTTACTATTATTGACCACCCAAAGCATTTATCCCAGCCCAGCGGGGCAGAGGCTACCATGGGACAAAGATGATAGGGTGCAGACAGTGCACACTCCCTGATAGATCCTTGGACTTAAGAGGTATTTGGAATGGTATTGACAAATGTTGAACAATAATGTTGCTGGGTCTGTCTATAAAGTGACTGGTAAGCAATTCATTGTTTGTTTAGTTATTGAATTTGGCAGGCTTTTTATTGATTGTTAGTACTGTGGCTGAATTGTCTTTTCTTCTGGCTATTCATTGTCTGAAACTATATTGGTTAAAGATAGGCTACAGTTGATTGCAAGTGTCTCATCTTATAAACAGTTTCCCAAAGTATGAGAATGCAAGCCAAATCTAAGGTTGTTAACTAATTGTCTTAGTGACCTCTTTAAATTGAATATACACCTGTATTCTAATAACTGTCTGTTCTTCTGCACTTCATGAAAGAGCTGGTGGGGTCGGGAGGAGGAGTTCTTCAGTCAGCCACCCGCCCCCACCCGGGCCATTTGACAGATAGAAATATCTTTGGATGGGTATAAAGTGTGTCTGATGTGATGTAATGTCTGATCCATCCCACCCTTTACCTGAAATTTGAATGCTCTTGGATGCCCTTCTCTTTGTTTCTGGCTGTGGATCTGGTCAAGACCTGACCCTCCTACATCTTTTCAGTTACTTTGGCCAGGGAATTAGAAGAGCAAGGTAGGCTACAACTCCTCCTCTCTGACAGCTTGAATGTGAGTAACTCCTCCAGTTTGGTAGCTCAGTTGCTATATTTTAACCTGTAGTGTTATGTGATGTTAATGTATGCATTTGCTAGTTGAACCTGACATGTATACATGTACCTCATGTGGTTTATGCTTTGGAAGACATGTGATATTGGGGGTGCGAAGAGCCACAACCAATACGGATTATTGGGGGAGTCAGAACAAATACGGAAAGAGATAAGTTATTATAGGTTGTCATGCAGATTTCTCAGGAAGTTAACGCTCTTGGATCTTCAGACGACTTCTGAAGTTCTATTAGGACAACAGAATTCTTTAGTGCTATGCTCAGCCCACCAAGATGAAACTTTAGTTTGGAGAGCTGAAGAAGAAGAAGAAGAAGGGCAGTTCCATCCTTAAGCAGGAGCCTTGAGGCAGCCATAAGTGTTAAGTATTAGCAGCTTCATTTTCTGAACTCCGGCATACGAAGGCGGTTGGCCAGTCCTCTCCCTTGCCCCTCATCTTCCCACTGACAATGTATGGTCAGCATAATCCATATAGACGGAGTTGGCTAGAGGTCACACACGCCAAACAGAAATGTCTGCCGTTTTTGGGAATGTGAATCCCTGATCTCCCAATTTACAGTCTGGCACACTGAACACTGCACTATCAGACACCCCATTTTTGGAGAGATGAGGGTTGTTTAATTCCAATCTAAGATGTAGTGGTGAAAGTCAGAGATGCTCTTCCCCTTGAACTCTCCTCCATCCATCAACATATGTGAGCTCCATCTCTCTCACTCTTTCCTTTGAACCATTGACTCCTCCTCCTCCTTTCCATATACACATGGTCCGGTGGATACATAATAACTAAACAAGTGAGTGAACCTTGTGTTTATGACTTTCTTGTGTGAATTATCTGTAATCGGATCTAATCTCCTTCCGTCTATCAAACACAAATCTATTAATCAGTTGCAACTACAAGTCAACTAACTCCTCTCCTAGTAGGTAGCCTCAGCACTTACAAACTCAGGCAGAAGGAGAGGCATGTAGGCAGACATGCAAAGAAAGAGACAGAGACCAGCCAAGAAAGACAGACTTTCGAACTATTTGTGTGTTGCATAACATTGGGTGAATGAATAGCTGCATGCCGTTAACTGTGGACTATGTCTTACGATATCCTACCGATATGTGACCAGCGGTGAATATGACTTACGTGAATGTAGTTTTGCCTTGTACTGCATTTATCACAGTCTTGAGTGTGGCAGTGGGGAAGCGCAGTATAGTCTAGTGGTTAGTGTACTGGACTGGTGACCAAGAAGTCATGTGTTCAAATTCCCACCAGGGCAGAGATTGCTGCGCCACCTGCACCCCATAGCAAACTCAGCTGTGATGAGTACATCGACTGTACACTGTCAGTGGGAGGATGAGAAGGCAAGGAAGAGGCCTGGCCACCATCTCTCAAATGCCGAGGCTAAGAAAATAAAGTTGTGAACACTTTGTACCATGACTTCTCAGAGCTGGCTTAACGTACTGCCCTTTCCTCTTTACAAATTTGGAGCTTGCTGTAGAATTTTTAGTTTCATGTGTTCTAAGAGAAGATTTGTGGCCCTGATTCTGCTGCAGGGTCATCATGCGGGTGCTAATTATTATCGGGTCAGCAAGGAATTAAGAAAGGTTTTGGTATGTTGAATCTCTGTGTCAGATGACATTTCTATTTCTGGTGCGCATGTGTGTTGTATCAGTTAGTTTAAACCCTGCAAGGAACTGTTTGAAATGGGATGATTGTGGATGGTTGCTGTAGAGTGGGGTGGATGGTTGCTGTAGAGTGGGGTGGTTGGTTGCTGTAGAGTGGGGTGGTTGGTTGCTGTAGAGTGGGGTGGATGGTTGCTGTAGAGTGGGGTGGTTGGTTGCTGTAGAGTGGGGTGGTTGGTTGCTGTAGAGTGGGGTGGATGGTTGCTGTAGAGTGGGGTGGATGGTTGCTGTAGAGTGGGGTGGATGGTTGCTGTGGGGTGGATGGTTGCTGTGGGGTGGATGGTTGCTGTAGAGTGGGATGGATGGTTGCTGTAGAGTGGGGTGGTTGGTTGCTGTAGAGTGGGGTGGTTGGTTGCTGTAGAGTGGGGTGGATGGTTGCTGTAGAGTGGGGTGGATGGTTGCTGTAGAGTGAGGTGGATGGTTGCTGTAGAGTGGGGTGGATGGTTGCTGTAGAGTGGGGTGGTTGGTTGCTGTAGAGTGGGGTGGATGGTTGCTGTAGAGTGGGGTGGATGGTTGCTGTAGAGTGGGGTGGATGGTTGCTGTAGAGTGGGGTGGATGGTTGCTGTAGAGTGGGGTGGTTGGTTGCTGTAGAGTGGGGTGGATGGTTGCTGTAGAATGGGGTGGATGGTTGCTGTAGAGTGGGGTGGTTGGTTGCTGTAGAGTGGGGTGGATGGTTGCTGTAGAGTGGGGTGGATGGTTGCTGTAGAGTGAGGTGGATGGTTGCTGTAGAGTGGGGTGGATGGTTGCTGTAGAGTGGGGTGGTTGGTTGCTGTAGAGTGGGGTGGATGGTTGCTGTAGAGTGGGGTGGATGGTTGCTGTAGAGTGGGGTGGATGGTTGCTGTAGAGTGGGGTGGATGGTTGCTGTAGAGTGGGGTGGATGGTTGCTGTAGAGTGGGGTGGTTGGTTGCTGTAGAGTGGGGTGGATGGTTGCTGTAGAGTGGGGTGGATGGTTGCTGTAGAGTGGGGTGGATGGTTGCTGTAGAGTGGGGTGGATGGTTGCTGTAGAGTGGGGTGGATGGTTGCTGTAGAGTGGGGTGGATGGTTGCTGTAGAGTGGGGTGGATGGTTGCTGTAGAGTGGGGTGGATGGTTGCTGTAGAGTGGGGTGGATGGTTGCTGTAGAGTGGGGTGGATGGTTGCTGTAGAGTGGGGTGGATGGTTGCTGTAGAGTGGGGTGGATGGTTGCTGTAGTGGGGTGGATGGTTGCTGTAGAGTGGGGTGGATGGTGAGGGTAAGGATGACCATTTCAATGTAAAGATAGTGATTACGTTGATGCTGATGAGGACAGATGTGATCCTGTACAGTTAGAGATGAGGAGACTTTGCACTTGGTTTGGAAGACGTATTGCTGTCTGGTGTCCCAACCAGCAGACGCTGCTGTGTCAGCTAGAGATGCCTGTCTTATAACCAATGGACCGTACTATACTGCTTATGTATGGTTCTAGGTCACAGTCATTGTACTGTCTTGGTCTATTGCATGGTGTCAGCTGGTGCTTTCTATTTCTTCTTCGACTGACTGCATCGTTTCACTTTGCTTAGGACTCTGTGCATTTTTACATGTATTTCCAAGTCGGGCAGGTCTATGATTTTCCAATTGGCCAATGAATATTTCGTATAACTTGAGCATCTACATTCGCTTTCATTTGAGCATTGAGTACAATTACTAACCCTATTGTAAATCGTTCTGCTGCAGATATCTCTTGGAGAGTTCAGTTGCAACTAGGAAATGAAGCTGAAATGCAATTGCCCAAATATTTAACTGCTAGAATACCATGTTTGTATGTCGTTACTGACATTTGGCATAACTTCTAATAGTTCACATAGCTCAGTGCTGTTCAACGTACAGCCTGTGGCCACATACGACCCGCGGGCTCATTTTAAGTTGCCCGCCCGAGCTCGATAAATTTTTGCAATTTTGAAAAAATTGAAGTAAAAGACAACATGTACTTGCATAGCTATTCGTTCGTAAAGTGACGTATCATTTGACAATGTGAACAAATGGTATACAAACATGTACGTGCAATTATTCATTATGATTATTCTATTATAAAATGTTAATACAGTTAATAAATTCTAGTTGCTGCATTTAAGTTTACTGGTGCAGTCCGCAACTTCAAGGAATAGTTTATTAAATGGCCCGTGGTGTCAAGGAGATTGAATGACAGCACTGATGTGGCTGAAAGTACTGGAAATGTTCAACCAAAGGCTGGCAGCAAGAGTTGTATTAATCATTTGACTGAAAATTGCCCATTAATTACACAAAAACTGTAACTAAATCTTATTCAAATTGAATACGATTCTACTCTTTTTTTAAATCTTTTCCAAATAATGCAGATATAATTATGACTGACCAGTTGAATCTTTGTTGCAGTAGTGTTTCAGTAGTGTTTATTATTTGTTTCAGCAGTGAATATTTGCTCTGAGGGTCCAACTATGCAGTTACTGGTTCACATGGCAACCATGACTTGCGCTCCTCAGTCTTTCTCTTCCTCTGTTTCGGAATTGCCTAAAGTTTGTTTTATTTGTTAGTGATAGCATTGACTTGGATCGGGAGTGCCTCTGAATCACTGAGTGGTACTATATAAATGTTCAATTACAATTACTATTGTAATTAAGTTACTGTTCCGTTGTTGAGCTGAAAGCACTTCTCAGTGGATATTTGGAATAGATGCTACATACAGGTTGAGTTTAGAAGTGAATTTTAGAGCTACACAATGTTGACCTAGAGCAGAGGTTTCCTATCTTTTCTGTGCCCTGGGAAATGTTTGGTCAATGTTTGCATCCGCTACAAATGTATTGTCACGTTTGAAGATGCATACATGAAATTGTTACATTTTGAACCATTGAAGCTATTGCTTACAAACCCTTGGCTTACTGTTTAATAATGTTACATGTATGGATATATACGTCTACTCTGGTTTAAGAAGTATCATGCTCGTTTACCCATATTTGTCCGATGACAGGTCCACAATGTATAATGTATCATCAATGCATTCTTATAATTCATACTTTCATTCTTTGTTGCACCTCTGAGGTGATGTGTTGCACCTCTGGGGTGCGTGCACCGCCGTGTGGGAACTTCTGACCTAAAGATTGACTGTGAGATGTGTTGTTAACTTAATAACTGAGTCTTTGTGTTTTATTCTTTCAAGTAGTCTGGTTGATTGTCTTACGTCGTCATCGTCGTTTTGTTGTTGTCGTTTCAACTGGTGACGCTTTCTTACTTGCCGAGATCTGACGGACAGGATAGAATGTCGGGGAATGTTCCCGGACGACCAAAGGGACCCCCCTGCAAGGTCTGTGGGGACGAGGCGTCCGGATTCCACTATGGTGTTGACTCCTGTGAAGGATGCAAGGTAAAAGGAAGCAGTTATCAATGAGAAATAGTTGACCAAATGAAACTAGGTGAGATGAGTGAGGTTTGGTGAGATAGTTTGGGTCAATCAATCAATCAATCATTCATTCATTCATTCATTCATTCAATTATTTCAGTCAATCATTCAATCAATCATTCATTCATTCATTCGTTCAATCAATTATTTCAGTCAATCAATCAATCAATCAATCAATCAATGAAACTTAATATAGCGACCCTTCAAGATATCTACTCAGGATGGCATGATATGGTGAGATTTCGAACCTTTTTAAGGTGGGTGATTAGATGTCTCTCTCTATCATAATAGTCCATTGAGGGTGTTTGTGGTTTGAAGGTCACTTCAACAGCTGACACTCAGCATGACTCCTGCACCCAATACACCACTTTTCCGTCAAGGCCAAAACAAGACAGACACTAAAAGAAGGACATGCAATATGCGATCACAGAAGTACAGATACAGCTGCAAAGCATTGGCTAGGATTGCATCAGTTCACCTGAATTGCTTGATTGACTGTCGATTGTCGTTGTTTGTTTTTTTATCTCCATATACTTCTATAAATGTTGTTTACAGCATTTGAGTGGCTTAGTTCTGTTGCACTTGGATGGCCCCTTCTTCACGTTATCATCAATTTTGCAACTTCTTTGTTATGAGTACGTTATGTTTGATGGCATTTTATCACAGCCAGTAACCAGCTTGGAATTTTTAAGCTCTGGTTACACGGGTATATCATGACAGTAGTGCATAACTCATGCAATGCATTTTCTGGTTAATGGGACGACTAATGTTAGTGACTCAATGTATCAATGCAAAACTGTTGCATCCGTCAATGGACGTTCTAATGACAGAGTAACATCTATGGCAATGGGCTAACAGAGTCAACCCTACACGTCTCGTATATTTATAGCCATGTTTTCCGGTTGACTCTGTTGTTTGGTTGGGGTCGAGGTGGGCCGAATGTCCCTCAGTTCATGATTACCTCACTCCCTTCCCAGCACAGTCTGAGGACTTGGTCGTTGGCTATTGCAAAGTCCTCAAATGGGGTTATTCAGTGGCTGATAAAATCTGTCCCGTTCGCATTGACTGTATGTCGTCTGCGCTTGTCCCTATTCCCGCCTCCCGTGTTTCTGTCTCTTTGTCTCCGTCTGTGTTTGTCGGTCTGCCTGTGTTGGTGAGCTTTTTGGGCATCGGTTGATTGAGTATTTTGTACCACGGTAACTTTAGCAGTTTCGTGTCCTGGGCCCCACGTCAGTCAAGTCGTTGCTTACAGAGCTCAGTTCTGGACGACTGATTTTTAACAAGACTTAGGAAGTTGATACTGCCTTCAGGAACACCATTTGTTCACAGGGAAGGCTGTAATCAGGTTAGATTTCATGGGGCAGGGGGTTGCATGTAAAGTAGCGTGATCTTGAATTAGTTTTTTCAGGATGAATTTATGGACGGCTGCAATGCTGAAGATTATGTCGAGCATGAAGATTGTGTGCTATGAGTTCATTCAATTCATCTATCAGATTGACTAATATTTGCCACATAGAGAGTCTTTAATCATTCACAATAAACTTCTTACATGTCTGGTCACCATTAATTGGGGCAGGGTGTGGGGGAGGGGGGTAACACGCTGGCACAAGGATCAGAAGGATGCGGGTTCAATACCCGCTGGTCCCATAGGGTTGACTAATCCTTCCATTTGCTAGGTGGTGTTGGTAAAATGACCAGTAGGACAGATGAGCGCCTTGCAGCTGAAGAAGTTTATAAAACAGTTGGTGGATAACTGTAGATGATATATAACTGTAGATAACATCATGTGTACCACATGTTATGTGGTACTCATGATGTCATTGGTTTACTGTCTCGCCAGGCACAGTGGCTGGCCTGACCAACCGACCCACTGGCTAATTGATATTGACTGACAAATATGAAAATGATGGTGAAAATGATGTTGAAGAAAACTAAGGTAATGTTTATGATAATGATGATGATGACGACGATGATGAACAGCACCGTAATGTGACTATGATGGCAGTGATGATGAAGATACTGATTACATCTACATTGTAGTGATGTCTTTCAACAGGAGACGGTGCTTTTGCAATAGCTAGAATGTATCTGGAGTCTCTAGACATGTTGTATAAGTCCTTGTAGTGGAACCTTGGCTTTTGTGTGCTGGGCCTCTGGCGAATGAGCTGTCCTAAACTCGTACGTACTGGTAGATAGCTAGCTATACGTCTGCCTCATTGGCTTAGAGAACCTTTTAGGTTGATGGCATTTCGTAGGGTGCTCTTAACGATTATTATCATATTGAGGATTTGAATGGTGACACAGAGGAGACGGTGTAATTAACAAGCAAGTGATGCCAAATAAATTTGCACAACTTATATATTTTTATATATGCACGTACGTTTGTCTTTGGATGGATATTTATATAGAAGCGGCCGAGTGAGTTACGCATTGCACTTTTTCAATTCTGCAATGTTTGATCCTGAGATCCATCGTGCAAAATTGACACAAAATGCCTTGTCTAAATAGGTATATCCTTAGAGGCCATCTTTGATATGAGTGCCTTCTTATGTTCAGTACATGGTTGTTTCTTTGTAGCATCTTTTAAAAGAAGCTCACAACTTCAGCATATGAAACGATCATTTCAAATGATCTTTTTTCGATTACATTGGCATCAAAAGATGTATTTCGCTTTGTTGTGACTCCTATGGGGTATTGATGCTGTAGCTTTTGCTGTGAGTTAGATCTATCATCCCGTTGGTTGACCCTATGATAGATGAGACTACTCAAAGCAACTCACTGCTAATGAGGATTAAGGAGGATGACTTTTGATGAAGTTCATACATCTGATTTACAGTTGTGTCTGGCTTAATTTGTGTGGGCTGCATATCTGTACAATATTCACAGTGCAAGAGTCATCTGAATTTCTCCATCTGATTATTCTGTGGACAAAGAGCAGCTGTGCCTCTTCTGTTACGGACCCTAGGCTCTGGAACTGTGCTATCCATACAATATTCTGGATAATATTCACTCTGAATCTGTTCTACCCTATAGTTCTTGATTTTTCATAGTAGTCGTTATCATCTGATGTGTTGAGTATGAAGTCAGTGGTGATCAATATAGAAGTTCTTGGATTAGGTTAATGAATATGGAAAAGAAAGTTTTTTCAATATTGGTATAATCATCCAATTACAAGCTCTGAGTAGACAGTTACTATTTCTTTACATTTGGAGCCTCAGTCGACTCCTTCAAGTCTAAGCTCAAGACTCATCTCTTCTCTAAGGCTTATCCCACTAGGTAGTTGTTTCTGAGGCTCCCTTTATTGGGCGCTGTGTTATGGCGCCGTATATATTGTCATTATTATTATTATTATTTGTCTTCGTTAGCTTCATACATGACTGTCTTCTGTTTAGGCTGTTTCATGGCATTTCCATTAATAGGCTGTCGCAGAGATTTTTAGATTATTCTGACTTTGTGGTTCATTTCTGGTTTTTATGCATGCTGATTGTTTCAAGTACTTTCGAGTTTCTGTATGTGTTGATTTAAATAATTTTTTTGCCAATGAGGTGTCTTTTTGTTGCAGGGATTCTTCCGACGCTGCCTCACTCAAGGCATGACGCATCGCTGTGCAGTCAATGAGAACTGTGAGATTACCCAGTTCAGTCGCAACAGTTGCCAGTTCTGTAGACTGAAAAAATGCTACCAAGTGGGAATGTCACGAGAAGGTAGGTAGGCCACCGTCCAAGACCCTATGCTTTCGTTTCAGTTCATCCTTTGGTATTGTTCTATGCTAACTTTGTATGTATATATGTATGTATGCATATATGTATGTATATACATATATGTATGTACATATATATATATGTATGTATGTATTAATGCACTTGTATATCGCCATAAAGTAACTCACAAGGTGACTCATCATATAGAAATGGGATGGTATAGTATATTTACGCAATAGGTGTCAGTGGAAGGTTGTTCAACTTCCTCTGCATGCACTTTCTATATGGACTGGTGAAAGTTGTAGTCCTGGTGAACAGCCTGATGCAACTTCTCTGGTAGCTTATAAAATGTGTTTTGATTTCATTTCTGCACCCGTTACGACTATTAAATACAAATAATTCACATATTTCCTGCCAGAGTTGTTAAGTGGAAAAATGAAAGTACTCTGAGATAAAATACTTGCATGTTCTCTGATACACGTTTGGTCCATTTGCGTAGATCATAATGATCTGGTGTCCTGTAACCTAGCAGTCTTATTTGGCTCTAGCTTCAGCTGTAACTGACAAATAGTGTAACGAGCAAAAAATGTTGAAAGAAGGGCGATATCAAATTTCATAATAAAAAATTAGATAGACAGACAGACAGACAGACAGACAGACAGACAGACAGACAGACAGACAGACAGACAGACAGACAGACAGACAGATAGATAGATAGATAGATCTCTTCTTAATGACATTTAACATCATAAGGCAAGTGCAGGTTGCTCCTCTACACTTTTTAAGAGGCATTATCGGATTTCATTTGTATTGTATTGTATTGTATAGATGGGAAGTAAGAGTTGCCATGTGTGCATTCCCTGCATGTCTATCTAGGGCTTGAGGATTTTCCGTTACTGGCTGAAGGGTTTAAATAGTGCAGAAATTAGTGCCTCTGTATATCCCGCATGTGATGGGGTCTCAAGATTGTGGAATGTGCATAGATCATGGCATTCTCTCCTTCACCTTCTCATCTTCCCAGTGTAGAATTAGTGTACTCGTTTTAGCTGAGTTGGCTAGGGTACAAGTGGGCAGAAATCTTGACCGAAATTTCTGCCCCGACAGAGATATGATGAGCCCACTGACTCTCAACTGACAGTACAACATTCAAACCCCAACACAGTCACACACAAAGAATATGAAATGTAGCGTATATATCATGAATCAGAGACTTTGGTAATTGTTTTCCTTTTAATCATGCACATTAATTGCATTATGTTGCAATTGTCATGCCCATTATATTGTTTATATAAGTTTTTGCGTGCTGTGCAATGTCCCTCGACTGCGTCTCAGGGGTGTCCGACATTTGATAAATATAGACAGAAGGTTGATAATAAGCAGATTAGTTAATTAAGTGAGTACTAGATAACCCTGCCCATTCTTGTAAAGTACTTAGTCTTCCCCGATATGCAGAGCTTCATATGAACACCAGACACTAAACTGGAAACGTTATTGAGCTTGTTTACAAATTGTTATGTATGTTTAAATAATGACAGGGAGCAAAGCACATTTTAAGGCTAAATAAAACTTTTCAGGTCACATAATTTTGTTGCAACGTATCGTGTCCAGAAATTTCATTTTTTTAAACAAAATGTTATTATTTGTCCATGGTTGTCTGTTTCTCCAGTGTTATCTGTGACTTTTATTATTTATTGCAAGAAGATGCAATTTCAGATATGGTCATTTGTAAATCACGAACCATCTTGAGTTAACAGTTGAATTTGTTATTTCTACAGAAACATTGTTAGAATAGCATCTTGGTGACTTTTGCTGTCGAATACACTGCAAGTATTGTTAGTGTTTGAACTTTAAATTATTTTTATTATTATTATTATTATTATTATTATTATTATTATTATTATTATTACAGAAATTTTATATTGTGCCCCTTCATGACTGCCTACTTTGTTGAGACAAGTTGTCACGTTCTGTGATGGGAGGAAGATAAAAATAGGAAAAGGCATTTGAGGCAAAGAAGTGGAAGCAAAAAAGGGTGGAACTGAAAAAAGAAAGATGTGAATGAGGGAAAAGAAATGCAGGGGTCATATTAAGCTAGATCCAACTGGACCTGCACCCTAGATTTGTGACCCATCACCTGGCTGTGCCATGAGATCTGCCACATAAAGGGGATGACACATCATCCAACTGTGTCTCTGGTTGCGATAGTCGATCATTATAAACACTCATTTTATGTGTTTTCTGAATAGGGAGTATCGCTTCTAGATTCTCCAGGCAGGCTTTGGTTTTAGATTTGCAAAACTTTGGATATCTGCCACCTCTGGAAGAACAATTTTACCACTGAGAAAATGAAAGTAGGAATAAATTAAAAGATGACAGAGGTCATCAGGCTCATGAAGATAACAATAGGAGTGAAGATGCAGGCTTATAAAGATAACAATAGGAGTGAAGATGCAGGCTCATGAAGATAACAATAGGAGTGAAGATGTGCTCGATGAAACTTTACTATTTCTTTAGAATGTGCAGTTATATAATACTGATTTCTGCATGCACATTTTGCTGGTTTCTAACGGCATATTACTATTGACCTCATTGCATACTGAATGACTTAACCACTTGTTTTGTTTTATGCAGTGGAAAACGTGATTAAATCTAATCTTTAGCCGGCATTTTGACATTGACTGATATGTGCAGCCATAATCTATGACTTATAGTTCATAGTCACACAATATTTGATCTGGTAGAAATCTCAATGTACAACCAACTGATTAGTGCATTTGATGAGACATTGTGTAAGTTAGATGGTTACATTATAAAACCACTGTTGAACTGTAAAGAGATGGGATTTTCATTGCAAAATGTTATATTCAGCCATACTATATCTGTACATTTTTCCTACTTTTCCCAAAACGAACATTTTATGGTATTCAGTTTTTTCCATTTTCTGTAAGGATTTCTATTCTAATCCAGCAATTTTAGGTTGACATGTATTGGAATTGAGAGGGTAAGCCGAGAGCGAGCAGTGTCTGGTCGGAGAAGATTCTCATTTGGAGCACGAGATGGAGATGGTGATATTTGGCTTGTACAACAGATGAGAACAAGCTTGTCTTTATCCATGGTAAAGCAGACTTTTTCATTGTGGCAGAAGTCAGCCCATGGCCAAGAACGTGCACAAAACTGCTCTAAGCTCACTCGAAGCTCCCACCATAGAATCCAGTTATGAGTGGTTCTCGGTATCGAGTTTTGGAATGAGAGAGAGTTGGCTTTCATGCAGCTGTCATATGCTGAGCCGTGAAATCTATGATCACTGGCAGTTTTCGGTTTTTAAAATTATGATCCGGTCAAGACAGTAGCGCCTATGTTTGGACTGCCATTGTTGGTGCTGAGATTTATGAGTTTAATCTTTGCGTAATTGAAATGACAGACTGGTCCCCCCCCCATTAAACGGATGCGTCAGGGAGTTACGGTCCTCGGACAATCTGTAATTCATTACAAGCGACAGAGGTTGCTGTATGGCATTGCGATGACAACAAAATAGATCATATACAAAGATATCTAGATCTGTGTTTCTTCGCTTATTACACATATTGGAAGTTTGGGTCAGAGAAGGGCAAAGGTATCAATTAAGAAGACGTTCTTGTGCAGCCGGTGTATGGAGTAATTTTGTTGCCAGAATGATTGATTCTTATTGTTAACTATTCAGTTTCCTGTATTGGCCGGTCACACTCCGCTCATCTGCGTTGTACGTCTGCTATTGGCTGCTTGTGTTATCGCTCTGTGCCATTGAGGTTTTTCTATTGGTTAATGGCATTCATCTCCTATGCATTGAATGCATGCAATTGGCTGTTTGCATTCTGTCAGTTAGTGGCATACATTTCATACTGTATAGTTCTAATCCTTGGCTTTGCAGTTTCTATTTGTCCTAGACATTCGTTCATATTTTAAGGCAGTTTTCCACTCTTGCTATTAGCTGTGTTCATCTGTTTTTTTACTTGCAGAATTATTCAACACTCTTGAAACCAAGCTGATTTTGTCTATTTTAATTTATTTATGTTTTCCTTATTTAGTTTTTGCTAACTTTGAACAGTATATTGTTTGATACATTTGAGCTCCAAGAATCCTTGACAGCATCTTTCTATAATTGACTTCTGTTAGTGCTCATAGTGTTGTCAGAAGTTGTTGCTGAAAGACATTCAATTCCAATCTATTTTTGCTTTTGACACGTAACCACCACATAGGCCAGCATTTCCAAATCTTTTTTGGCCATGGAACTCTTTTGATCTTAAATTTTTCGGGCAGAACCCCCATCCAAAACTAAACATATTCTGTTGTAGGTACTAATGCTTGAGAATGCAGACAATTATAGATTTAGGCCTAGATTAGATTAATAACAACACAAATATTGATGACAGTGACATATGAATTCTCTT
Organism: Bimastos eiseni; assembly: GCA_959347315.1. Classification (NCBI taxonomy): domain Eukaryota; kingdom Metazoa; phylum Annelida; class Clitellata; order Crassiclitellata; family Lumbricidae; genus Bimastos; species Bimastos eiseni. The sequence continues at coordinate 16,330,769 of OY365810.1, forward strand.
GCTTATAGTAATACACAGATGTTAAGCAAAGAGCCTTCTGTGAGAATTTTTTTAATTATTTATTTTATATTGTTTGAGGCTTATTGTTCGCACTAAAAGCCTTCTGTGGAACTCTTGTCTTCACCTCATGGAACCCTAGGGTTCTGTGGTACACAGTTTGGGAAAGACTGGCATAAGGCTAACCCTGTGTAAAATGTATATACCTGAACAGGTGGCATCTAAATACAATCACTTCCTGGGAGTTTTATTGAGTGATTTAAAAGTTTTAAATCTGTGAAAGAACCACCTGGACAGTGGCACTCAGACGGTTTGAATCGAAAGGTTGTAAAATAAGTAAGCTGCCTCTTCTTCTTTTAAGCTCACTCACTCATTACAATGATATTGATGTTGATGGATCCTTCAGAAATTTGCTTTTGTGTTTTCTGAAAGCGAGTAATCATTATATCAGTGTGTTGTCCTATGTAAACATTATGAAAGTCGCTTTTGAAGTGTTTGTATGTTCACCTATTCTAAAAGTGTACCGTCTTGCTGTGTTTCGCAATAGGTGCCTTGAGCATCTAATGGACGCACTAACTTCTTCGTATGTCGACTGGGTTGTAATTTTCTAAAAGTACGACAGCAAATGTGTATTGTTTAGTGAAACGTTTGGTCATTTGAGCTGGGCATGCAACACCTGCATCGCATAAATGTCCCACGTTGTATAGTGCGTGCTTCGACGTGGGGAAGACCATTTCGGTTGAGGGGGTAACTCCTAAATACTTGTTTAAAAGAAGTATAGTTAAGCGATGGGGGCCAAATTGAACACTCCTCATTTGCGGACAGTTCTTGAGTGGGATGCTGTGGTTATATGTGTTTCCCCGAGTAAAATGGTGCCAGAATAAGTGAAATTTATCTGTGCTAGTCCTTTTTGTATCACCCTTTGTTACTTTAATGATATGACCAGAAGAGATAAGGTTGCTGCACAAATCACAGTCATGAATTTCGCATGAAGCTCTGCCCTTGCCAAAGTTTCCAATAGTATGGAGAAGTTTTAAGTTGTTCATAATACTCAGAAAAGTGCTTCCCGGAACAAAATAGCCATTGACTCAGTTGTAAATGTACTTTTTTGCCTTTTATGCTCTTTTCTTTAACTTGGCTTGCGTAGAGTTTGTCACAGTTCAACCGGACTTCCGATGGACTTCTATCAACTCTTTTTCAGGCATGTTCCCGTCGATCTAGACAGCTGAAATTTTGCACACGTTTCACTCTTGCATGACAATGCAATGTATCAAATTTTGATGGACATAACTGAAAAATTGATAAAATTTCACTGAAAAACTGACAAAAAACATACCAAAAATGTTACCATCTTTGATTTAACTTGGCTTGCGTAAAGTTTGTGATGGTCGGTCAGTCCTACCGACCGTCACAAACTTTACGCAAGTGGAAAGATGTCAGTAGGACGTCTTTCAACTCTTTTTCAGGTATGTTCCCGTCAACATCAGGGTTTCAAGTATCTACCATATGAAAGAGGGTTCTGAAAAACCCATGTTTTTACTTTAAATTGTTCAGTTCTTGCATTGACCAGTTTTCTTTTGAGACACTTGAAGTAGTCACTTTTATTTACAAGGTTTAGTTTAGGTTTTGTTAAAAGTTGGTTACATGAATTTCTAAAGAATTGGTGACTGTTGCAGTGCAACCCAGATGTATGTTATAGTTTGTAGCTGTTAGAAGTCTCTTGATTTATAAAGAAGAAATACAAAAATTATTTTAAGAGTTCATGAATTCTGTTCACAAGCTTTGCTAAGCTTTCATATGCTGTAAGTGATCACCTTTTCTGAAACTTAAGTAGGATTTTTCTTTCTATGCTAATGTGATATTGTTTTGTTTGCCTTCTTATTGACTGTGAAATGGTGACTGACTTCACTTGCTGTACAGAATGTACTTCTTTCCTAATTTGGTGTGAAGAAATTGTTTTAAATGTGGTTGGCTGAGAGGAATTTGAGTCTGTCTTGATTGGGCATGGTGAAATTGTTTTTATGCACAGTGATTGGTTGTTGAAAATTAGTTCTGTCTTAATTGAACATAAAGAAATTGTTTCAGCCGAGATTGGCTGTGAGAAAATTGCTTCTATCCCTATTGGCTATGGATAAATTGCTTCAACTGTGAGTGGCTGTGGAAAAGTTGCATTCAGCCCAATTAGACTTGAGGAAACTGTTGCTTTGATGAAATTAGTGAAATGTTCTGCACATTGACTGGGCTTGAATGACTGTCGGTTTGATATTATTGGTGCAACTGTATTAAGTTTCTGTTTGACTGCCTTGAATGGTACTTGCAGGCTGAGCATGAATACTTCTGTTACTTTCCAATTGGACTTGGTCAGTGCAAATAGTTGCTCTTCAAATTCTAGTAAATTTGGATGCTTGTATGCTGTTGTTATTATAGTTGTGGATTAACCTGTCTGCAAAAACACGGTAGTATTCCTTTGTATCATAGCATTTTGCTACTTATCCTAACTAAGCACACTCTCAAATAAAAAGCCTTTTTTCATAATTTTAATCATTCCATTTGCCTTTAATGTCACAGATTCTGTGCTGTACTATTCCTATTTCTGTGTTTTGCCTAACCATGTGTTCACGTATGTTTATTATGACTATTCAGATAGTGTCTTTGATTATGTCAGATTATCAGCCTCAGATTATGTTTTTAACGGATTTAACAATTCATAACGCTGGTCAGAAATATTTAATTGAGCTGCATCTGATGGACGAGAACTGTGTTGAACTTTGTTGGGGCCTATATTGGGGGAAGAGTAATTAGCTTACTTTACAGCTACAGACTTAATTACTGCCTTTCATCATTGAGTTTAATGATTAAGTTTCATTAAGCTGTTTGTCAGAGTCTTGTAAATGCTGATAAAAATAAAGTGAATAATGTTACTGAATATGATAAGTTGTTCTGAAAAGGTTTGATTAAGCTTATTTTTATGTTCTATGATTGACTGATTTTTATTAGTTTTTAAACATGCTGCTTTATTAATGTCATTATCATTCATTTCCCTATGTGACTTCTGGCCTCTGATTGTGGAGACCATCATCATTAAGGCCTTTTTTCCTCTGATGTTACTTATTACTTCAAATGATCTTTTATCTTTTATACTTGAATTATATATCACAGGGGGGTTCCTAACCAGAGGTGCACCTGGGGTGCAACAAGTCATTTCGGGGTTTGCAACAGAGAGGGAAATTATGAATTATAATAACATTATTGATAATAGATTATAAATTGTTGAGCTGTCATAATAAGATTAGAAGTTTATTTCCATGCAGCATTTTAAGCCTATAAGCCTGAGGCTTGTAAGTGCCAGTTTCAATAGAAGAACGTTAGATGTATCCGAAAGACCCTATTAGCGAAAATACGTGGTTATTTCCAGTATTAAAAAATCCATTAGGATTAGCTAATGTTGAAATTATCTCATTCTAAAAAAATTTCTTTTGAAGGTTAATTCAATTCAGTATGATAATAATGTAATCTAATAATTGTAGTGCTTACTAAGTTTACTTACTGAGCAGTATTTGTAAAGTTACAAGTGCAACTGGCGTCTTGCGCTATGGCCACATTATTTCGTTTATCACTTCATTGGTATCTGAGCATTGTGTTATTTTACTGTTTCATTGAAACATTGAAATGCAGTGCTGTCTGCAGGTATGACTGCAGTGCATGTCACTGTGTGGCATTCTATGCAGTTCAATTTATGGGTCAATAAGTAACAATTTCACATATGCCTCTTCAATACTTTTGTAGGAAGTGCAAACACAGGTGAAGCATTTTCAATAGATGAGGGACCTAGAAAAGGTTAGGAACATCGTGATATGCAAGCACCTTGAATTGCAAAGAAATTTATGTAAGTAGATATGTATGTGTATAATAATTTTAAGTGTAATGTTATGCACAGGCACCTGTGTATCAAATCAGTATGATTTGTGCGACATGGTGGCTGATCGGTTAAAGCTGTCGGCCCCTAACACTCAGTGTGCGCTTAGTGAGCAGATTCGACCCTCGTTCAAGGCTTCAATCACTGTGTGTAAGGACCTTAAGCAAGTCCTTCGCGCACAATTGCTCTGCAGTACAACTGTAATTGCGCCGTTGAGGCATGAGCACTTCTGAGCAAATGATGTTAAAAGAAGGGCGATATCAAAATTAATTTCAAGATTTGTTACTGGCCAGAACTGTGGTACAGTGACCTGTTTCTGATCTTGCAATTGATTGCTTGCCCATTCAGAGGCCTAAGAAAGGGCAGTGAGAGTCTCTCAAAGTCCTTATAGAGAACACGCTCAACCTTTGCTTACTCACTTTACTATGTATACATATATATGTGCATGCAACACATTCTATGGTCATTTAAGTGTTCTAATTATCATGATCTGTCCATTATGTGTTGTGTTTTGGACTCTAAACTTGGGGCATTTTATGAAGTTTGTGATTGGTCGCAAAGTTTTGCAGTCTGTCTTCTGTGTGGTGAGATCAGCTGGTCATTGAATGACTGATGCCGTGACAGTAGGCCTATGCAATTCAATTAATGCCAGGAAACCATTGCCATTACCTGAAAATTAGCTCAACCTGACTCAACTTTTGGTTTGCAATTTGGAATGCACAGTGGTGTATTTTTTTATTTGAATTAACTTCGACTTATTTTTATTGGCAAAGGTTGAGAGACAAGATATTCATTCCTTCGTTCATTTATATATTGCCATGTCTAGATTTCGGCTCTGAGGCAATGTAGGTGCACTGATTATTGTGTACGAATTGACATTTTGGTACTCCTATTTTAGAAGGTATCCTGGTCTAAATTAAGCCTACAATTTCTTGTAATTATATTCGTATGTTCATCCCTTTATGCTATGATATTCTAGGTAGTGTGTTATTTATTTAAGCACTTGGTGACTCATGCAGTCAGTGAATATTTATCTTGATCTGTGGCACTAATTCGTTAAGAGCCAAGACTCAGAGTCACGCAAGAGTGAAGATAAAACAGTGTGTTGATAAGAGGAGAGATTTTAATGTGTATGTAGATAGTGAGTTGGCTATTTGTGGCTTTCGTTGTTGAAGATGCCAAATATGAGGGACATGGCAGATGAAAATATATGATCCCATTGTTCTGTAGTATGATGCCATTATGAGGACACAGATATCTAGTAAGCTGATCGGAAGTTTGCAATGTGTAGACTTCCACAATCCTCAGGACTTCTTTTTAGTTTGGGTTTGATTGTCCAGGTTTTGTACAAATTTGGTTTTTGTTCTCAACCTTTTCAAACCCTTTCTTGAACAGTTGTTCGATTGCTAGATATATTTTAGACATGAAAGATTTTGTAATTAAACACATCACGTATTTCTCCTTTCAAATTACTGTGAGTAAAGCTGACAATGAACAATTGAAGCATGTAGCTAGATTGCGAGGGGTCCGTGTGCCCTACCCCATTTTCCATTGGCACTTTCCACATGTGGTTAGCATTGCTGAAGACATTCTGCAGTTGATGTAGTGAGACTGCTTAGCTTTGACGAAATGGACCTCTTATATTATTCTCTGATTGGACCGATTTTACTATTAGTATTATGGTTGTGGAGTGGAGATTGCCTGGAGATTAACTGAGGTAAAGCTCCTGGATGAAGGGCTCAGGCAAGACCTAAAAACGACGTGGTCTGATAACATAAAGTTATGGACTGGTCTATCATTTGATCTGTTACTCAGAGGGACGAGGAAAAAAATTCAGATGCAGCTAAATTGGTGGTGCAGCCAATTTAAAGTGCTAGGAAGACTGGACAATATTGTTTTTATATCATTTAGGAAGAGTTCTACAAAATAGTCTTGCTATTCTTACTATCACTGGATCTACTGCTAATATTATTAATGAGTACTGCAAGTAATAGTTTTTTGCATAACATTCGGCAGTATTGCTCCTGGTTTCAGTGACATAAAATATAACAAATGATTCTGTCAGCACCTGCTTTGAACTCAGACCTTTGTGGAACTATTATTGAATGCGATTGGAATGCCCTGGAGGAATCCAGGGGAGAAGGCAGGTTCTTGCTGGCCTTTATCATGGTACATGAATTCCAAGGAGGTGGTTTTTAAGATATCTGGCTGTTTGCTGTGTCACTTTGAAAGAACTGACGAATTGGAGGCGAGAAAAGTTACAAGGTTTCTTTGGGGATCTGGGTGCCTGGTTTGGTACCACCAGTTACATCTAACTTTGTGGAAGTTATTTAGACAACAAAGGTCAGTCGTGGTATTAATCACAAAGCTAAAGAACTAATGAATCATGCAGAGTAGGCGCTTTTCAACTGCTCAATTGTATTGAGCAATTAATAAATGTTCTTGTGTGGATTAATCCAGAACTCTAAAGCGCTAGGAAGTATGCAACAGCTAAACACAGGCAAATAAAATGTATTTGATGCAGTGAAGGAATGTAAGTGGGAGACTTTAGCCGTGGGGTCCTATTGGTAAGAAACTGCATGCTTGATTGGATGTGCCACCTGAATGAGCGCTGCACTCGGCTGACCCTCTGCATCCCGCGGCAGAGAGCATCTGCTGCACAGCTGGCTGCCAGCTGTGCCCTCCTCAGCCTCTGAAGCAGATGCAGCCGAACTCAGCACTCGGCTATATCGTGCCAACAGCTAAGAGAATTTTTTGAAGGTGTGTGGAGTTGAAAGTACTGAATGAAATTATTCTAGGGTACGTTGAGTGAAAATAGTTGAACTTTAGGTAGAGCATATTCTCAACTTATCCTTCATGTTCAGACAAAGTTCTATGACAGCCACACTCTCTACTCATAGATGTTTTGATACAATACAATTCATACACTGATTATAATCTGCTTGCTGTCTAATCGGTGTTTCACTACCTTGTAGACCAACTTAGCCTCGTCGTATATGGTTTGTTTTTCATAAAACAGTCATTATACCTGCAATTGTTACAGTTCTCTGAGCATATTCAGTGTCAGATTCAGATCGAGTCAGCAAAGACTATTATGGCCTGCCTGCGTGTATGGCCTCAGGCTTTAAGGTGATGAGTGCTGATCATATGCTAGAGAGGGGACATATGCCCAGGGGACTGGTGATTTTTAGGGCCCTAAACTTTTTAAATACAATATTACAATCAGTTTAAACTTCAGGCACTCCAATATTACTTTACTTATCATTTTTTTTGCTATTGAACTTCCATTTACTCTGTCTAGGGGCTTGGAATTTCTGTGTATGATTTATGTGTTTTTAAATATTACATGTAACTATACTTAAGATACAAACGTCTGAGGATTATTGTTAATTAATTATCATTTTTTGCTATAATATAACGTGCCCACTTCTGTCTAAGAGACCCATCACTGCTCTGTCTAGGGGCCTGGCATTTTTTCTGCCTAGGGACCCTGATTTTCTGATGGTGGGCCTAGTCATATGGTCCCTCTAAATCATCTTAAACTGTAATATGATAATATAATTAATTGATTTCTTATGCCTCAAAAATATATTTAAAATAAAATGCTTTCTATTTTTCGTTCTGTGCATGTATATTTGAGCCAAATCTGCCTTCAGAGCAAAAATTAGTATTAGCTCCCTCTGATTTAAAAAAAATTCAGCTAGTTCAGCTTAAACATCTTGCAACTTAGAACTTTTTGTAATGAGGACCATGTCCTACAATTTGTCAACAGTTAGCAAGTCTGTCTACTCTGTGGCTTGTTCTTAGGTCTAAGCTGTCAGTCAGGCAATCTGTGAAGAAACCAGTTAATCAGTGAAGAAACCAGTTAGTCAGTGAAGAAGCCAGTTAGTCAGTCAGTCCTTCAGTCAGTCAGTGAATTAGGCGTGTTTTACTTCACTGTATCTTCTGTGGAGTAAACAGCATATGCATGCTTTGACTTCATAACATAATATTTTAATTAGTTGTTGAATAGTATTTGGTTCATTTTTCAGTTCACTTGGTCCTTCCAGATCTTTTTCCTATTATTTGGGTTAGGGTTAACCCCCATGACATTCTTGTCAATGTGTTGCGAAAAACCCCATGGGGTGTGTTTGCCACCACCTGTTCTTTGTGTCAGTAGAATCATGTTGTGCCAAAATGATTGCTGGAATTAAATTCATATGTTCCATAGCTCAATTTAACCCTGGGGGGGTTGTTTTGACTGGAGGAGGTTTTCTTGGATAGGATAGGTTAGGGTAGGTGTATTAGAGAATTTGAGGTACAGAGTAGGTGACACTGTCCATGAGCGGCCCCTATGTCACTGACTGCTGTATAGGCCAGCAAAGTTCCTTTTGGTTATATTTGTCTGCTGTATAGATTGAGAATTTCTGCAGCACTCCAACTTCTGTATATATTTAAGCAGCATCTTTAGCTGCATTTTTCTTTTTAAATCACCAATAAACCTACTTTATATATTTCAAATCGTAGATGCAGAACAGAATTCATGGGAAACTTTTTTCAGATCCTGGCAAAAGGTGATAGAAAAAACCCAAGAAAGCAGCTGTAGGTTGATTATTACATACTTAAAATTATGTGGAAAGAAAGGCAAATGAATTTTGTAGAAACAGATAAGGATTTAAACGGGCCTATATTATATGAAGGGCGGAGAAAGAGATGGTTTATCTTAGAGTGCAGGGGAGCTGGTAATTGGACAGATTACTAGCATTTTTCAATTTATTTCTTCCATGTGATTAGACAGAATGTCAAAGCCCCACCTAGGGAACGACTGGTGATGTATTGGGTTCCGTACGCTGCAGAGGTGAAAGGAGGTGGTCATGAATGTCAATTGAATATTTGCTTTCGCAGTGGGCCTACCATTTGGGTGGCATCTGTGCTGCTGCTGTCAGGTTCCTTCCCAAGTTGTTCTCCTTTGTAAAATCAGAGAGTTCCCCACTTAGCAGAGAGCTGAGGTGATTGTGTAGGACTTGTAGAAATATGATGAAGATGAGGAGGAGGAGATCAAGGAAAATAACAAAAACAAAAGACAATAGTGGGTAGAGGAGGAATATGAATGATGAATATTAAACTGGAGTTGAAGAGGGAAGATTGTTATTATTATTTATTATTACTATGGTTATTATGATCATTATGATTATGACTATGATTATAACAATAATAATAATTATTATTACTTTTTTTATATTATTATAATCATTTATAATTATTATTATTTATTATTATTTATTATTATTTATTATTATTTATTATTATTTTTTATTATTACTTTTTTATTATTTATTATTATTATTATTATTATTACTGCTGTTATAAACAAATTTGTTTCTTTGTAAAGCTGAACTCGTATACAGACTAATTAATTAGATTCACTGTTTTGAGATAGCTGTGCCCATAAGCTGCCATTCAGTCCTGGATTATTCCAATTTGAGGTTCCTAAGATGGAAAGGCAGTTTCAAATTTGTTGCATGACCAATTCGCTTGGGGCAGATCTGATGACAGCGTTTTTGTGAGGCACCAAAAGGCGCTATATTAAATATCTTGATAAGATATATTCCTACTCCTAATGTTCTCTTATCTTTCTTCTCAGTGCCCAGATCTTGGAGTTGTCCTATGATTTAGTCAGCATTGTCTGCCACGCATCTTATTACCACCTCCATCATATCCACACCATTCGCCGCTATTCACGACCATAGTTGCACCAGGGTGGACATTAGTTGCACCATTGTTGCTGGACGAAAGTAATGGTCAATATTTCGATATTTCATTATGTTCTTAATGCTGCTGTCGATCTTATTGGAAGTGTCCTCGCTTTCTTCCTATGTATAATATATTCGTTTATTGAAAGAATAGGTTGTGAGACCACACCGAGATAGGCTACGGGTTACACTGGATACACTGCACTGGCTCCCCATCCAGCACCATATTCAGTTTAAGAACCTAACCCTTGTTTGCATAAATTTGTCACCTATGATTTCAGTCTCCACTGTCCTAGGCCAAGATGCCCTTAGTTCAGTTCCCATGAACTTCTGACTATCTCTCCTATGAATACAGCTACAGTTTAGTTCAGAAGCTTTGTAGATGTTGTGTTCACCAGATGGAATTGACTTTCTTGGGAGTCAACTTCCTCGGTTTGTCCCTTTCACAGTTTCTTCTTAAGTGCCTGAAGTCTATTTTTTGACAATAATTTCACGAGCTTGGGTCGTGAGCGCCTCTGATGAGTTTTTTGTAAATGTCAGATTAAAATTACAACCATAGATTACATGTACATACATTCCATATTGCATGTACATACATTCCATATATACACATAGGCATGCCGAGGGGGCCCAGCGATATTGATGGGCCAGGGACGATCAATATGTAAAAAATATTATAATAAGTTAAATTTAGAAATTATGATTTATGCCTAGTTAAATATAAATAATAATTTATACATATATATGTTGTGAGGTAACTATGTTGGGTTAGCAGCTATTTAGGGACCCTCTGGAACAGGTGAGGATGTCTATAGAGGAGGATGGGCTGGAGATATATCTGTCTCAAACTCGCCTTGGAGTCCCAGACAGATGTGTGGGGCTTACACAAATCTCCCCTTGTATATTTTGTAAGGCATGTTAGTTAATTCTTTGATAACTACTATAGTTTAATAGTTTAGGGGTGTGGGTGTTTCCTTGAACTTGATGTCTTGGACGTTTGAGGACTCTCGTGTGTGTTAAGTATTTTTGTTGCTGAATCTATTATATTATTATTTTGTTGCAACTTTCAATATAAAGATGAACCTTTTGACAAAGTGAAATTCAGTTGTACGCCTTTTGCTAAAATTTTCATGCTGTATAGCTGTTCCAAACTGTATTTAACTGTTGGATTTGAATCTCTGGATATTCTTGGTGATAGATTGTACCATTATGTAGAAAGAGAGCTTTTTGGGAGTTATTGCTAATTACTTCCAAGTAATGTTTTGTGCTTTACTTCGTTGTTTTTTTTAATGCTTTGTGATTGTATATTGGGCTCTCTTTTGCTGTTTCCGCCTATTTTCAAGGTGTTCATTGTAGTGGAACATTCTTCATACACCTTTATATTGCATGTTTTAAGAATTCTTTGAAGCTGGGATTTTTTAAAGAGTCAATGTAATAATTATGCATCATTCATGCAGTCTATAAAGATCTTAAATGGATTTCGCATTGAGCAGTAAAACAGCAGGAGACAACGACGCACACGTCTTCAACTGAGGCGAGAATTTGATTTCCGTCGAAACGAAAAGCTTTCCTTTCTTGGTATTCTTACTGTTTGATCATGGACAAAGGTGTGTGGCTGATTTTGCGTGTGGTAATTAGTTCAGTTTATCATGAAAATAATCTTTCATTTTATTTTCTGTTGCTGACTTTGTGAGACTGCTTTGTGCTAGGCAAAATGATTTACTGCATAAGCGTTTTCAAGTTAAGATCAGTGCATACGTAAAAAATAGAATTAAATTTCCCTTTAGGTGAAGCTGAGCAGTCGCTTCAAAACTCTAGAATATTTAATGCATGAAACTATTCATAAGAAGGAGAACAAATAATGTTACAAGGTGTGTCGGTTTGAATTTCTGTGGTTTTCTAGTTGACAGCTGCATAATGTCGGAAATGGTGTTCACTTTCATGCTCTGCAATTGTGTAGATTCTCTGAATATGTCTTTTTTAATTCACATTTAGCCAATCTCAAAGAGTTAGGTATGTAGTAGGAGCAGTAGTAGTACTAGTAGTAGTAGTAGTAGTAGTTACAGTTTAATGACACTGTGTGATGACAAAGATTATTAGCATCGCCCTCCTCCTTTACCGAGACTTGGGATTTGCGCTGTCAGATAAGGAACAGTGGCTGAGTTTAATTGGGTATGACGAATCCCTTTAAATATATTACTCTGTGCTTGTTAAAGCTGCTGGGACCAAATGTTTGAAGCTGTGCTGACAGGTGGGTGGGTGATGGTTGAAGTCGGGTGGTGGTTGGGTGGCAGCAAATGCTCATTGTCGCCACATAAATGCCTACCAGGCACCAACCATCGAGCCAGTCTAGCTGCAAATTAATATCGGATTAGTGCTAACAATTTAGACCGGATGACGATGCCAGTTTAGGGATTATTAGATTAGACTCTCTGTCGTCGATGCGTGTATAACGATCGGAAGAGTAGAACACAGAGACCGATGCCCTCCTCTGTTTCAGCTCTAGCAAAAGTGAAGCTGAAACTGACCTAGTCGTTGAAGCTGAAACCACGCTTGAATTATAGTTATTAGCCAGTTGCTAATGGATGCATGATAATGGATGACATTTGCTAACTTCAAATAAAAAAGTTGGACAACAGTAGGCTTATTCATTTATATGAAAATTTATGTAGCGTCCCTTCAAGGTTACTACTCAGGAGCGCTCCCTACTCAACCCCGGCTGAAAAGAAAAGTCTTAAAATGTAAAATGCATCTGAATGAACCCTAGGCATAAGATGCAATGATTTTCGGTAACTCTTTCTATGCCATTGGGCCAAAAACAGAGAAAGCGCAATGCTGTCTAATTGTAGTTCGAATGTTTAAACATGTATTAGTCCATGTTGTGGTGCGTGTGTGTGTGTGTGTGTGTGTGTGTGTGTGTGTGTGTGTGTGTGTGTGTGTGTGTGTATACATCTGTGTGTGTGTGTGTGTGTGTGTGTGTGTTCATCTGGGCAAATGCATGCAATAGGTAAAGGATAGTTTACAATGGTCTTACAATGGAACGTGTGTGGATGCTCTCATTTCGTGTGCTTCAGTGGATAAATCCTAGGTCTTGGACACTGGACTAGTACATTGCGTAACTTAGAATTTACTTCTCAGCTGTCACTCTATTGTACTTCATGACAGAGGAGACACACATATGTGGACAGCTTACAAGGGATTCAGAGTTACGAGATGAGGTCTGCTTAGCAGGTGAGATTCGAAACTGAACCTATGCATCTGTCAAGCAACTTCAACAAGTATTGGCAACTGATGGGAACAGAGAAGTTTGCAGTCAAGCTGTGCATTTTTTTAACAGGCTATGAATCAAAGCGAATTCAGTGAAGTTCTGACACTTGCGAGAGGGTGGGCAGCTGTGCAGCCCTCGTGGTCTTTCTATGCCCAATGACTGTGTTTAGTCAGCGTTGTCAGTTTACAAATGAGTTCACTTGGGGCTCAAGTGGAGCAGATCTCTTGCTATATCTTTCTGCCCTGATAACATTTGAACCCATGACCTTTTGGGATGACAGTTGGGCTTTGTAACAAATAGACTATCGTTTGCACCCTCCATAGGACTATACAGTATACAAGCTAACAGTTTGTTGTCAAGCTGTGTGACTCCTGAGCTACCCTAACACTCTGTAGTCATACATGTAGCTGCCTCTCAGGATTAGTTAAGAAACAGCTTTTCTTCATCTAAATGAGGCGTCAAAGAGCCAGCCCTAGGGGGGACATTTCTGGCCCGCCAACTATATATTTCTTGCCTTCTTGCCCTCATAGCCATGTCTAAAGACAATACAATTGAAATAAAAGGTCTAATTTGTCATTTTTAAGGCTTTATGAGTTTTCCGTGATGTGTATCAGAATCTTGCCTTCAAGGCTTAATTCAGCTGTTTGTATGGCACCCTCCAATATCCACCTTACCCATTTTCCTATGCGCCTTCGCTCTCTTGCTCGCCACTTGCTGGAAAATGTTGCTACTGGCCCGTCAATATAAAACTGTTTCACACCCCCGATCTACATCATGTTTGCATTTCACCTGAATGACCTGTCAACCCCATTGTACATTGGTTAGAGTGTTGAATTGTCTTCCCTGCAGTTTTGGAGGTCAGAAGGTGAGATCTTACACAGAACTAAATTTCATAACAAACCTAGGAGCCATGAACTCCAGAAGAACAAACAGTTGCACCATCAAGAAGAGTCATGCAGAATTCCTACAACTGTCTGGAAAAAGTCTAATTAGCGTTTGTCAACCCTGACGTCGTCGTCGAGTATCTTGAGGCCTTTATCAGTTAATAGATTAATTGTTAATCAATAATGACCAACTCGGAATCAAACGATGATGAAAGGTATACGCAGCAGTTGAACAGACATCAATAACTGTCGCATAATGCAGCTATTATGACACCATAATGCGATCAGTCATAACGTCGGAGCTTCTGATTTATGACATCAAAAGATGTTTTTTTGGACCTTCCTCTCTCTGTTCCTGTTCATGTTTTTGTGATGTTGTGTGTTATAGATGTGTCGCTTGTTGTTCACTCGCTCCACGTTGTCCTTTGGACAACATACCCGAAGTTTGAATGCGGTGTAATAGAGCCGTAGACTGCCATCTGGTGTGTAACCTCTGACCACACTACATGAATGGTCGTCTGAATAATACCGAGTGTGTGGTGTTGGAGTGAATGACTGTTGGTGACTTATTGTGATTGTTCGTACAACTGTACCGAAAGAACCAAAACATTGTCATGACATCCATTCATTTTAATTGATAGTTACCCTGTAGTTAGCAACCGGCCTGGCCTGACGAGTGGAAAGAGCTTTGAGGATCAACTGATGTGATCTCATTGTTGCAGCAATGCTCTGCTATATCCTGAAGCTTTCGAAATCCAATTATCAGGATACTAATGTCATCAGGTGATGGTCATTTCAAGTTAAAATTTGCTTTTAGCCGATCAATTCATGATCGAAGAGAGAGACTGCAAGAGTAGTTGAAAATGGATAAACAAGCTAGATGACTGAAATCAAAGTTGGAACCATGAATTGTAGAATTGGCACTGCATTACAGAACCAGACTACTTTAGATTTGTCACCAAGTAAGACAAAAAGCCTATTACTGTACTGCTTCCTGTTTTGGCAAGCATCAAGAAACAAGAATTCTTAATAATCGAGTGAGTTACATTGTAACGCTGACAAGTAAACAGTGAATAAAGATCATAAGAGTGACTTGAGCTTCATTTATTGAAGTTTTTTAAAATCAATTTTATTTATTTATTGCAAAGTCGGTCTGATGTGGGTAGTATTGTTGTTGTGTTAACTGAAATGAGTTTATCTAGATGCTGAATATGTGTTGATTCTTTTTATTAACCATTCAAATACTGCAACATATACAAAGCTGAGTGCTTTGTGTAGCACGAACTGTTTTCTTCTTAATATATTCTTAAGTTCTTTGTGCTCTCAGCGCTGAGTTTGTAGTTCAACCATGAATGTGTGTTGTAGGCCTATCTTCACATAGCAAACCATTCAAAGAGTTTTTGCAGACCATTTGCTTGGTTTATTTCTTTGCAAGTCATTTTTCATGCTGATGTGTTATTTTTCTAGCCATTCTCACTACTTTATTTATAAGTGAACAATTACTGGTCCAGAAGTAGTTGACAAAAGGGACCAAGCAGACAAAGTCATACAGAGGAACATTATTATGGACAATTTGGTGCTTTGCTGTCTTAGATTCACATTTCAGTGTTGCCAACTTACTATGCACACATTATTTCACGTTATTTAATGAATTAGTTAATAGCAATAATATTTTAATTTGACATTTTCGATCATCAGTTGTTTTTGATGATGAGTGTATTATAGCAAAGCATTTATATAACACCATTGAGCACTTCATTTATATAAGGCCCTTTCAAGCACAAAATTTATATAAGGCCATTTCAAGCACTTAATTTATATAGGGCCTTTTCAAGCACTTAATTTATATAGGACCCTTTCAAGCACTTAATTTTTATAGGACCCTTTTGAGGACTTAATTTATATATGGCCCTTTCTAGCATCTCCTTGTGTGTCTTAGGGTGTGTATGAAAGTAAATTTTTCTTTGAATCATGGCCTTTGGAATATAATGTGCAGCCCTTGCTCTATAGAGTTTTTGGTCCTCTGGTGTAACCAAAACCAAAGGAAGGGCCGAGGCATGGTTGTCTCATATTTGCCCATCTAAAAAATTTACTTGATTTCTAGTGCAGCACCATTTAAATGGCTTTTTCTTTGCTATGCTCTAATGCTTTGAATGATAGGCACAAACACCCTAACTTAATATCAGGTTACTTCTTTCAGCAAATACAGTATAGTACATATAATGTTACACTGAAGGGCCAAGTGAGCTTTAAAAACTTTGTGGCAGGTTTTTACTTTTGACTGGTATTAAATGTCATTTTAGATTATTATTTTGACAGTAGAAATTTTTCTACTGTCAAAATTATAGGTTTTATCATTATTCAGGATAACATAGACTCTACAATTATTCTCCTAGCAGAAACACTTTGATGTGATGCTCGTGTGTTGGGAGTTTTTCTGCCCAACTGTGACTCATAAGACTTTTTTTGTATATATGGCATTCGTTTAGCGTTATTATGTGCAAAGTTGAATTTCAAAGCTGCAGCTAATTGTCAGCTATTTTTCAATGATGAAACAACTGTTCCAAAGTAGAGCTACATTTCAAAGGCAAAAACTACTTTTCAAAGGCACAGCTGTCATTTAATGGTTTTATTGTATATCAAAGATGACCTATTTGTCAACAGTTTAGATTCTTTTCAAGGGTACAACTATGTTCGTAAGTGTCCTACCGTCCTTGTTACTGGATTAATGGTATTGAGTTAGAACCTCTGACCCAAGGGTAAGATCATCATTCAACGTGATCAGCTCATGTTCATGGGGCTAGAAATGTAGAGCTCCATCTACTATGAATGGAAAAGAAGAGTGAAGAACTGTCTGTATTGGTTCAAACCTCTGGATTGTAATTTTAACTTTAACTTAGCACAACTTTAACTTTTAACCAAGAGGTCATAGGTGAAGTTGGACTGGCAAAGTTTAATCCATCCAGAACTGATGCTGTGAAGGAGAATAGTGAATTGCGATCAGCACGAGAGACACAGAATTTGCACTAAGAGGAAATATTGTTGTCTTGAAGGATTAGGTTTTTAAATTTTTTTACTCAGTCATCATCATGACATATGTAAGGGAATCTACAATGATGTCTGTTTCTTAATGGATTTCGTTTTGATCAGTGATAGGTCTCTTTGTATGTGCCTGTGAATAAGTTGGTTCCCACAACTTTGACTGATAGATTAGAGAAAGAATATGCTTTATGTATATAAAGAATAGAAAATTTGAAGAGATTATTTATGTTGGAGAATTTAAGGTAATTATGTCATTGTTCTTTCTGGATGATCATTTTCATTATATTTAGATCAGTTTGGATTGAACTTCATTATACTGATGTAATGCCGATAACTAACGAATGAAAACATTACAATATGAAACTGACCAACGGAGGATTCTACGTTCATTTGAGAATCCAGTCTTTGAATCATCGGTGAAGTCTGCTCTGTGACAGAAAATAATCTCATTGAATGATCTGTCATCTATCCAGAGTTCTTTAAATGCAGTGTCTGTTTGGAGCTGTGTTTAATCCAGCGTCTGTTAAAGGTCCCTCGCTCACTCAGATCCAGATGTTCAGCATGCATGAACTCCAATCCACAATTTTTATGTATTTTTGAAAGTCAGTCGGTACTCTGCACAACATCAAAGTGACAGTTAATCTAAATACTATGAGAGGGAGAAGTCGCTGACTTAGTGGCCTTAGTGGCTGTGCGCAAAAGCACAACGCAAAGTGTCTGATAGATTTCGATCCAAATCAGACAAAGCAGAGATAATTGAGGTGTTTGTGCAGATGCTAGACCTTATTGAATTTCAATCAGTCAGACACCATTGCTGACGATTGATATTCGGAGCAGTTACTTAAGTGGAAGTGATTTTCCAGCCATTGAGATGGAAATTATGTGAATGGAGTCTGTCTTTGTTTGTTCTGGCACGCGATGGATGGATGCGATTGGAGTGGCTTGAGGAGGAGGAGGAAGAAGCGTGGTCTGAGTTTATCCACCTTCAGCTGCACTGGGCAATCCATCTAGATGAAGGATGCAGTCATGGGGTTCACCATTTAAAGACCTACAGATTGGAGGGCAGAAGAGATAGAAGAGAGAGACAGAGAGGGAGAGAGAGGGAGACATAGAGTGAGACAGAGACATGGAACAAGTGAAACGCTCGCAGAGAGAGACACAGAAACAGAGTGAACCAGAGGCCAATGGCTGAGACATAGACTTCTATTGCGATTGGTGACATCCTTATTCGTTGGTGTCCGATGATTGCGTTGCATGTCCAGTCAGTTTCAAAGGACTTGGCTTCCATGGAAATGAAGATAAATCAAGGATGCGCATTTATCTGCGTTGTTTCGACTGCCTCTGGTGCCAACGTTACAAATGTTGTTGTACCCGCACAGCCAACAATTCTTTGTTGGTTTCAATTAGATGTGGCATTTGTTTCGACCCTTGCGCTAATTTGGTGGAGTTTCCCCGCAACTCCTCCATCAGTGTCTGACCCTTGGAACATCCACTTTCTGTCATCTCACAGAGGCATTGTTCTCCAGTGATCTTGCCTCAAGTGGTTTATCTATCAGTTGCTTCGTTAAATTTCCTCAAGTTCTATTCTAGTTTTGTGATGTTTCGTAACGTCCTCTGCCTATTTGCCAGTTACTTCTGGTTTTAATTCCTCACTCTTTATTTGTCAATTCAAGACACATTCACTGATGTTGCAGTTATCCATTACAGCTAGAAAAAAAACATAGCAGCAGCATTTTTATTACTGAGGGATTGTCACACTTGTCTTAAGTAAAAATAATAATGTTAGCAATAATTACAATGGTAACATAAATTAAATAATAATGGCATTGTAAAGAAACTGATACGAGTGTATGGTTGGTTGTGACCATTTATGGACACTATTAATGGTTGAGTACACATTGTTGAATATGCCAATTTGCATTTCAAGGTCTGTTGATTTTGAGCAGTGTTATTGTTGTTTTTAAACCATTGTCATACAGGTCAAGACTGCATATAAGTTTATCTTCCCAATAATAGCAGAATTGAACTGACTTTGACTAAGAATGTTACTGAATATTCGGATGCAACGGCCGTTGTTCAGTTTTTAACGACACCGTTCCATATCGAAGATGGTTTGGTGTTGCCCTCCTCTTTTCTCCAGGCTCGGGACTAGCACTGTCAAAGTCCAAACAGTGGCGGAGTTGAATGCATCAGCATATTAGAAGAACCTCTTACCTTTATGCATTGAATGATGTAGCATAAGTAATTGGGTGTCTGATGTCTTCTTACTTACTCATTTACGTTGTTTTGCTTGTTTGTCTCCTCTCTCTCTTAGTGTGTTTATGTGCTCACTCTTAACATTGTGCCATTAGCTACCTTTCAAAGGCTTTGGGCTCACTAGTCTAATAGATGCCAAAGTTCATTAAGAACATTCTTCTATTAGAAAAAAAGTGCATAGTACAGGGTTACACTGATCAATTGGCACACCCTTGCAGAAGATGGGCATCTGAATATCCTGCAGCCACCAATCTATACACAACAGGTGTTTGATCTGGATGAATGCAGCTGTAAATCTTCTCTAGTTTTTCACTTATACTCTGCAATGCCCAGCTGCTTTATCAATTCTGGTGCCAGGTCAGAATCCGGAGAGGTCAAGTCCTTTGATCAGTTATAGAACTTTTAGTTGTGCCATCTAATATTTTCTGAAAACCTTTGATCAAAAGATGCCTAGTTATTGGTCATCAGTTGTGAATGTACATAAATTTTGCATGTACCTTCCATGCCTAATTAAGGCTGTCAAAGTACCCGCCCGAGGCTGACTACCCGGGCAATGAAATAGGTTTTCAGATACCCGAAATTCCGTAAAAATGCGTGATTTTACCTGCACATATGCCAGAAATATTCTGTTGGTCATGTTGGCTGACTGCCCGGGCAATGAAATCAGTTCTCAGGTAACGACATTCCTTAAAAATGTGCAATTCCCTACATTTCCTAAAAAATATCCGTGTGGTCTGGTAACTCCATGGGTCGACGGGTACCCGGGTCGTGATTTCAGCATTTTTTGACATCATTAATCCTATTGCTCATTTATTAGGTTGGTTTTGTGTGTTTTCAAGCATCACGTCTCGGAAGGCGTCCTAAGCGCTTGAAAGAACTTCAGGATGCTCTGGCTCAGCAGCGCCAGGCCAAGGAGAACATGGCTACGATGCATTATCAACCTCTCAAACCTTCGTCAATGAGTCTGACAGATTTGCAGGTAAATTTTCTACCTGTGAGTTTCATTGCTTCCATTTTTAATTATTATTTTTTCTAAGCGTTAGAGATGTGAATTATTTTTAAAAAGGGAATGAGGAATTGCCTCTGATTGTGTGTATATCTCAGTATAAGGACACTTTAAGTGCCTCACTTAAAATTTGCTGCACACTTTTCCCTCAGATAAGCTCCCTCTCCATACTGATCCAAAAGGTAGCCAAACTTTGGCATGATTTGATGCTTCACTATTTAACTTTTGCTCAATATAAGAGCATTGCCATGGGAATGCAGATGAGATTGGCAAGTAAGCATATGATTTTATTATGCCTTGAGAGTCATATGTAATAACAAAATACCTATCGTAGAAACAAAGAAATGTGACAACGTATCACTGAGATGTGTCAAATACTATCGTGGAAAGAAATGTTCATTTGAAAGTGTAGATGAATGGTACATGATTTCTTGGCTTAGAGTAAGAAACGGTGTCTGGGTCTTTTTCAGGGATTCGTCAATGCCATGAGCGGCAGCAGCAGCATGACCTTGATGCCTTCTCCAGTTTTCCAGTTTGATAAGCCATTTACAGGCCTGGTCAAACCATCTGCTAGTCATCTACCTATGATGGACATGGATGAAGGTCCTGGACAGCCTGGCGGCTTCTACCGTAACATGCAATCTCTGGCTGATGGCCGGTCACCTGTTGGCGACTGGCCTCTGCCATCCATTCCGAGTTCCGTCATTGGACACCTGTTTCCAAATTCAACAGACATGCAGGTGGGTCAATATTCAGGGCTTTAGCTTAGATAATGATCTGAAAGAATTGGATTTGAGACAAACAAACTTGATACTGTAAGGGTGAGCAAATCATAGATGCAAGGTAAATTAAATGTTTATATGATTGAATCCTAGGTCAGTTGTAGATAGGTTTATTCTTGATTTTACTTATGGATGAAACTTTGAGGATCAGTTACACACTCCTCTGCTATAATGAATAAATAAAGTTCACGTTGAGTTGATCGCTTCCGACTTCTGTGTAGGTATAGTACAGTTGTGCATTGGCTGTTTTTGTACGTTTCCTGATTGTTATGACAACATTTTCTGCTTAGGTGAAGTGTTTCAGAGGATTGCAGTTCTCACCAAACGACGTATCGCATGCGATGGTCACAGAGACCAACTGCCTGTCGTCACCCCTCGGCAGGTGCTGCAACAAGTGTGAGGTCTGTTCCAGAAACGCCATTGGCTACATTGATCGTGAGGGCCGGGTCATCCTCACTGCGCCACTCTCCTCGGAGGATTTCCTCCGCACCCTTCACCTGTCGCCGTCGTCTAACTCCCAGAAGGAACCGCCGACGCCCGACTGGGTGTACCTCGATGCTGGCGCCATGCCAATGGACGAACGAATGTCTGGTCGGAGTCTGTCGCCCACGGCGCCTGGAGCTGCAACGGTCGAGGTTAACTGTCGACTGACGGACGAAGGGAGCAGCGACTGTGAAGATGCGTCGTGTGGCGCCATTCAGGCAGAGCAGCCATGCACGATAAGTGCATCACTCCAGATGCTTGCTGAGGAGTCAAAGACTGAGCCATCTGGCGAGCGCATGCAGCTCATTGAGCATGTCATCCTGATGACAGTGGAAGCGCACATGAACACATGTCACTACACGGCCGACAAGGTGGCCGACGGAATAAAGCGCTTCAAAGAAAGCGTTGCCGCCGACCCAAGGGTAAGATCATCATCATTCAACGTGATCAGCTCTTGTTCATGGGGCTAGAAATGTAGGACTCCATCTAGTATAATGGAGAGGGAGGAACTGTCTGTATGGGTTCACCTGATTGTAATTTTAACTGAACATGGTATAATGCACAACTTCTAGGGAAAACTAACGAGAAGTGTGCTCTGGGATAGCCTATCATCATCAGCAGCAGCAGAAGCATCAGTCCATTGCTGTCGTTTATTGGTCCAAAGGTCCTCTCAGTGTTGTTAGTCCAAGTGATGTACGTTGTGTCGACATTTATATTATCTCTTCAGCATAATCATAAACTGCCTTTGCTTTTATCTCCTTCAAATCTTGCATGTAGTGCAGTGTATGAAATTCAGTGAACTGGAATTCTCTCTACATGTCCAAATGACTGTCTGGAAAAAGTCTCATTAGCATTTGTCAACCCATGTGTCTTTGCTAGATAACTGGGTACACAGAGTAGTTGGTTGGTTCCCCAATAGAAGTCATAGTTTCTTATTTATGTGCTCTTGAAATTCCTGCAATATTCTGCAGTCATTGCATTTTTGCTGTGAATATTCTTTTCTCATCTTGCTTTCGCATTGTCCAGCATTCCAGTCCACATAGTGAAGTGGGTTAAATCATTGTCTTGCATATGTTGTCTTTGTGTTTTTTTTGTTAATTCTCTGCTCTGCTATGTCCTGTTCATTATTCCATACACTCGTAAGGTGAGTCGAAGAAAGTGTTCATTTGCATTAAATCGTTTGTAGCACAAAAACGGAGAGGTTTCTCTCTGCCCTCTTCCTTGTCTCTCATCAAAATTTACCAATTGTTCTTCTCCAGGTGTTGCTGTTTCTGCCTCCCGTTGTGTTTAAAGCCCCCCCCCAATGGCATTTATAACATGTCTGGAAATTCTGTATATATTATATGCTGAGTTTGTGCATAAAATTTATTATTTTGTTCCTCTGTAGCTGCTGACATCAGCAGATAGGCTTGTATGACTTAACATCCTGGTGCATTTGTAGACATTAATCTTTTTGACTTGAATCCTATCATTGCTTCTGTTGCTTTCTAGTTCAGAATCATCTCTACACCCTTTGCAATTGATGGTCTTCTCTTTCGAATGTTAGAACTTTTGTATTGTAGAATTCAGCTTATATAATGTTGAATGTCATTAGGGACTGGAGTTTCACCATTTAGCAAAACAATGCACTGAAGACTGGAAGACTCATTCATTAATTTAGTGGACACAAACATGTGAAACCCCAAAAAACTGATTATCGTCAACAGTTTACAGATTTTGTATGGATCAATCGATCGATCGATCAATCAACCAATCAATTGAAGGATCAATTGAAGGATCAATTGAAGTAGCTCTCCTTCAAGACGTCTGTTCAGAAGCGCTTGGATGTTCTCTTGACCAAATTGCATTGATAGATGCAAGATTCAAATCTTGATGACACAGATACTTAGTGGTCCCTCCCTGGTGAAGATAATACGTGTCAGGATTCGTGTGGGCACCACAGTGCCTACTGGACAGGCATTGGTCCTTGTGCCGCTAATTAAATGGAAGCACTACCAGTGACTAACTGTTAAGGTCACTTTGCTTAGACAATACCCAGCTTTAGACGGCATAGAAGAGCCATATATCCCAAAGATAATTATATGGTTGAAAAGGAAGTATTTTACATTACTTCAAGTAATTTATCTTTGAATGAACATAAGACAGGTTGATAGATAGTTGATAATTATACTACAAAATGAATTGAAAACAGGAAACACCTCTGGCTTGGATATATATTCTGAAAAGGGAGACTGCTTGCTGACAGAGCTGTAGGGAAGGATGCTGTGGGGAAGGGAACAACGGGAAGGAAAAGATTGAACATGTCGAGTGATCTGGACAATGGAAAACCTTGTGCAACTACGAAGAGGAAAGCGAGTGACAAAGTGAGTTGGAGAGAAAGGAGGGAGAGACAGGAATCGTCCATGTCACAAACCTACTCATCGGCAGAAGACTGAAGACGAGCAGGAGATATTACAAAAGTCGATGATTCACATTTAAAACAATTGTAACATCATTGGGTCTACAATCTATCTACTTAAAGCAGTGTATATTAAATTAAATATTATCAGATAGACTCATCTGGTTTCTCGCAGGTGATGACATTCACAACACTGAATGCAATTATTTCCCTGATCTGCAGTGTTCATTTCTCGTTGATTTGAATCTTGCATCAATTGTGATGTCTGATGCCTTCATCTTCGACATGGAGTCAAAATCAGGATGCGCAGACATTCTCATGTGATCATGGCATCAGATAATACTGTTTAGACTATCGAATGAGTATCCAACATGATCTAATCATTTCTTCAGACCTTCAAAGTTCTTATTCAATTGTTGACTGAGACACTTCAACCAACCCAGATTAGCTATTCGTTTCTATCGAACGGATCAACAGATGGTCTCGTTTGTTTCTGCTGTTGTTGAGCTTATTAATTGGAATCACAGACATTCATGAGTTTTATGATTTACTTGATGATCATGTTTGACTGTCCTTCAGACATTAACATCAACTTTAGGACGTTGTTAGAAAACATTTGTTATGATGTTTCAATTTCAACAGAAATTGCACGTTAAATCCCACAGCAGTGTGATATCAGTTTATTCGTTGAAGCTGAGTACAACACGTTCCAAAGATTTCAGTTTAGCCCTGGTGAATTTGGTCCACACTATGAATTTATTTCACTTCAGCACAAGTGTCTATGGATTTATAGCTTCCAACAAATGTTCTCTTAATTCTGTCAGATATTAGGGTTTCTTTGCCCCACCACAATGAAGGTATAGAAATGGTGTAGATCACTTTTTTTATCCTCCCATGCACCAACAATAAAGAGGAACCCAGAAACAAAATTCTAAATATTGAAATCCTTCTAAAGCCGTGCTTACTTATTAAGACCTAATTCATGTGAGCACAATGATCCTTCATCACAAAAACTTAACCTGACCCTAACTCAACTAATACCCATTTCTGCACCTACTTTCCCTATGTGTAAAGATCTGAATGCTGTCAATACTCTGGCTATTGACAAGATGCGTGAACAAGCAGCATTTTGCTGGAATGAGTTTGTCAAGAATATGGTAATCAAGGATGTAAATCGCATACATACTAGTACACACATATTTCTAAAGCACTGTAAGTGTCCCTAAAGCACATTGTACATTGTGTTTTGTTTTTTTTAAGTTGTTGAGCATTGACCAAATGAAAATGAGTATGGATGAGAAGGGTGACCCTGCATCTTGGTGGGATGAGTTTGTCAAGAATATGGTACCAGTTATTAAGAGAGTCGTTTCCTTTAGCAAGAAACTTCCAGGTCAGTGTCGTTCTTATCACATCTATAAAGATTTATATAGCACCTCTCTCAGAATAACTATTCAGAGGTGCTCAAAACATGGTCACCTGTTACTTAGTTCAGAGGTAGTTTTTTCCATGAAGATGTTGAGAAGATGCTGCATAACACATCGTACCTTTGTTGCATAACTTTATGAGACCTCTGGGCCTGATCTGGCTTGGGGCATATCTGCATGAATTTTTGGCAATGCAACAATTTGGCTGGTACTTCTTAACCTCTTTGACTATCGTGATTCCTTTCTCAGCATTATGATGAAGTGAATCTGTGATAATTGCAAGGGATTCTAATTTGTCTAACCCTTTACAGATGATGGTGTACTAACAGCTACTGGGAACACAGCGATTTTAATGATTAAAGTATTTCTCATCATTCAAGGATTGAAGATGATTAAGTCTTCACTGTTGTGCTTAAAGAATTAATGTTGATATTGTAGTCACTGCTTATAGAATTCTACACTCAGGTCAACTAGAAGAACTGCTAACTCCTAGGACCCATCAACCTTGCCAGCCAATTGCCTTAATAGTGTTGCTGCCAGTGACTAGATTGTTGGTGCCTACCTGGGTGTATATTTGCAATGCATATATTCATTGTATTGTATGTATGTACAGGTACAAGTAATGTCCAGTATGTGTGCATATAACTAGCAGTTGTACCATCCTTCAAGTACCCCTTAAAGTCAGTTCTCATTTCCATAAATAATATTAAAGTTAATTAAGAGTAACATCTTCAACCTTAAGTAAATGATGTATAGTTTACTTCAGAAGTCACTAGTGCCATAGAGCTTTCACATGCACATAGAGCTCGACCTACAAATTGTTGGGACTTCAGTGATAGGCAACCAAATGCTAGGTAAAAGTCATGCAGAATTCTAAGCATATTATTAATGAACCTAATGCATAATGACTTTGTTTGATATGCTTTGTTAATTTCTTTGAATCGACAGGTTTTACAGAGTTAAGCCAGGATGATCAAATAGCTCTGATCAAACAAGGTTCATTCGAAGTGATCCTTACTAGGTATACTCGGCTCTTTTCAAGTGAAGGAATGTTCCTGCCAGACATGTCAATGCGAATACCAAGGTCAGTTAACCTAATTCACTGACAGAAAGTATCTATTGTTAGTCTTAACTGCTCAAGTTGAATTAAATTGTCCCTAACTTAAAACAGCATCTTTTGTACCTGTCTGATGACATTCAGATAAAAAATCTTTTCTGTTGCAAATTGAACAGGTGTTTAATTAATGCTGTCAGGTTGATTAGGGCTCTCGCTATTTAGCTTCTATCCTGTACATTGAATAAACAAAGATGCTTTCATTGTGAATCGTAATAATAGTAATACATAATGCCAACATTAGCATTAGCATTATTTTACAATGATAAAGATGGCAATCACCATTTACAATGGCTTAAAAATGGCTTCCATGCTTTACCCATTGTAAAGAAATATGCCATCAGCCTTTCTGAGCTGGGAGTTACTGTTGAGGGAAACGTGTGAGAAATTATTGTCTTATGATAAGAAGCTGTCTACTGAAGCATTTTGATGATCATTTTGTCATATTGCGATTTATATGGTATTGGTTTTGAGGCTGTGATTGATATAGGCATTTACAACCGAATTTCAGTGCACTGCTGGGTGCTATATTAATTAGTGCTGTGATAAAACATTTCATGGAGTAGGAATACTTTTGAGTGATTATACTTGACTGCATGACAGTTATGGACAATGGAAGCAGAGATTTTTGAAGGTGGAAACATCTGGAGATAATACTGGAAAGTACCAATTGAGCCAGCAAAGGTCAAATACTGGTGACTGGCTGGTATTGTTACATGCTGTTTCTTATATACTTCAACTCAAGCTCAGCTAGGGGCACTTCAGAATGGAATTTCTTTGACAATACCAAAGAAATATTGGGTTACAGACATACCTGCATTGATAGTAAGTTGAGACCCTGATGTTTGGAATGTTTGCAGGCACTTGGTGAAGAAAATGCCATTGGGAGATTTCTTTGAAGAGCAGTTTAAATTTGCCGAAATTTTCAACACATTGAAGCTAAACGACGAAGAAACAGCTCTGCTCTCTGGTGTTATGATTATGAATCCAGGTGAGCTTATGCTAATTAAATGCTGTTATTTTATGCAGCACTTAACTGTTTACAGAGTTTAACATTCATATTTTAACACTTGGCATCAGCCAATGGCACACCAGAATCAAGAACCTGAGTCAGATCAACATCCAGATCAGTCTATAAGACAGGGAGGCAGTCAGATCAACATCCAGATCGGTCTATGAGACAGGGAGGCAGTCAGATCAACATCCAGATCGGTCTATGAGACAGGGAGGCAGTCAGATCAACATCCAGATCAGTCTATGAGACAGGGAGGCAGTCAGGTCAACATCCAGATCAGTCTATAAGACAGGGAGGCTGTCAGGTCAACATCAGGTCAACATGTCTATGAGACAGGGAGGTAGTCAGATCAACATCCAGATCGGTCTATAAGACAGGGAGGCAGTCAGATCAACATCCAGATCGGTCTATGAGACAGGGAGGCAGTGTATGGTGGATTAGCAGTTCGAAAGAAGTATGTTTTGAGTTGAGGAGAAATGACAAAAGCAACTGACCAGAGCCAACTGATGCAGGGATGGAGTTCTAAATAGTGTGTCCAGTAACTGAAAGAGCTCGTTTACATTTCTTGATTCAGGCATGTCCAGAGAAGAGAATAATCAATCCTCTGGGGACACCTGATTGATTGAGGTACGACCAGACAAGATAATCAATCAGGTGGCCTCCTTGGAATAGGAACAGAGTCTAGGTATTGTGGCTGGCCAGATTTGCAAGTTTCATGAACTATGAGCCCCAATTTGAAGATAAGTTTTTGCTGATCAGGAGGCCAATACAAAGATTATATCTAGGTTATATCTTAGTAGTTGGGTGTGTTACTTATGATTCTAGATAGTCAAATGAAATGTTGATTAGAGTATAATCAGCATAGAAATTATATCCCAGTTAATGATCCTATGCTGTGGTGCATAATATAAAACAAATTGGAATAATTTACCAGTTGAATACGCGGATTGAGTGTGTGTGGATTGAGATAAGTACTAAACCAGTTAAGTGGAGGAGAGGAAATTCCAAACCAGTTCTTCAGATGAGGAGAAGAGAATAGTCATGGTTTTAACAGCAGAGTGAAAAAGCAGCAGAATCGTGAAGAACAAGTGTTGTCATCTTGCCTCTGTCCATTGATCATGATGTAAGTAAGTAAGTAAGTAAGTAAGTAAGTATGTATGTACTTAATTGAATTGCATACAAGCACACTATGAGAACATCAAATATGAACAATCAAATGATGGACAATCACAATATAATCATTACAAACAGTCACATAATTATGTCCTACTGAACAGCAAGAAGTGCAGATTCTGGTTAGTGAAATGTATGAAACCAAGTAGAAATGTTGTCAAGGAGACCACTGTTGTGAGGCATATAAAAGATGTGTTTTGAAACCTCTATCATGTTATACAGGTGTGGTTTTGATCCTTATCAAAGGCTTTCATTGTTTAGGAACCTTGAACAAATAAATTGAGACCTATTGACCTACCTGTCATTAGATATGTCAGGTATCCCTCAGTGTAATGTGGCACATTACATTCATTACAAAACGTATTGTCATATTACAAAGTCAGGAACATCGACAGTCTTCGTGGAACAGTCATCCATTTGAAATTTAACTTTACTGGTTCGAGTAGCTAAGGAGACAGTTTCACCTCGTCTTAAGTCATGTTATTCTAGATTTTATGGATATTCCATGTTACTTGCAGCACATTTTTGTTGTATTTTAAACATTCTGTTTTAAGTGTTCAGATATTATCCATACATACAATCGTACATCTATGCATAATTCAATTCATCTTTAGAAAACCTAATATAGCACAGCCTGACTTGTAAGTCTGTGCTTGATGTGGCACAGTGGCCGATCGGTTAGAGCGGTCAGCCCGTAACGTTCAGTGTGTGCTGAGCGCGCGGGTTCGAGCCTCGTCCGGGGGCATCACTGTTTAGGGACCTTGAGCAAGTCCTTCGCGCACAATTGCTCTGCAATACAACTGCAATTGCACCGTCGAGGCGTGTGCACTTCTGAGCAAAAAATGTTGGGACAAGGGCGATATCAAATTTCAGAATTAAAAAAATGTAGTTTGGTCCCAGTTTGCATTTAAACGGCACCACTTTCCAGAGAAAAGTTCATTAATCGGTTTGACCAGCAACTGTCTGTGACGTTTAGTTTTTATATAACATCCAATACGGATGTCTTTCATGAAGGCATTGATTTGAATATTTTTAAAATTTACATTTTTATTTTATTGATTTGATTGATGGATTAATTTTTATATTATTCATTGGGCATGTCTAATTTATCACGACTTTGCAATACATCCTGTGGCATAATCTTTAGATTACAGGGCATTAGGCTTTCGTTCTCTTTCAATAACGCTGCTGTGGCCATACGATGTTTCAGTAATGGATTTTAGTTGTTCTGTTCAATCGTTGCTGCTTTATGCTCTCTGCTCAGAAGCACCTCTGAAATATTTTCATCCAAGCGGTGCTACACAGTAATTATTCGTTTATATTCATGAATTATAATTAGTTGTGACAAAGGATGATAATTAATTATAGACAGATTTTGTTATTCCTAGACCTTCATGTACATTATAGATGATAGGCCTTGTCTTGGACTTATTGTTGTTTGTCTTGGACTTATTGTTGACATTGTTATTTTGATGTTTGGCTCATTGTTGATATTATTTTGTTCTATTTATCTCTAGCATCTTTTGTCATTTATTGTTACTATTTGTTGTTACTTTTTTAAAATTGGATTTAATTGAAATGCCATTGAATGGCTTTTGTTATATCCACTTAACGGCATTTTTCCTAAATCTTTAACTTTTAGCGTAATTAAGTTTCATTTTAGTAATTTATTGCCTCTGTTGCTAGTTCAGCTGTTGAAAGATTTGTATTTGGGAAAGACCGCAATGTTAAATTGCGTACAAGATGGCACAAGCTCCCCGATGAGATGAGCCTTTAGGTGGTAACTTTGGGATGAGATGAGCCTTTAGGTGGTGACTTTGGGATGAGACGAGCCTTTAGGTGGTAACTTTTGGATCTTCTGTGCATGTAATCCAGCCGATTACAATTATTAAAGAACTAATAGAACCTGTAAAACTTGGCTTTGTATATCAAGGGTCCAGATCACCCACCAGTAATAGCCCCAGTATGCATGTTACAACTAAAATTTGATATTACCCATCTTCCAACATTTTTTCCTCAGAAGTGCACATGCCTCGATGGCACAACGGCAGTGGTAATGCGGAGCAATTTGTGAGTGAAGGACTTGCTCAAGGTCCCTACATTGTGACTTCTTGGATGAGGGTCGAACCTGCACACTCAGCACACACTGAGTGTTGCGGGCCGACCGCTCTAACCAACCGGTCACCGTGCCACACTGCATAGAATGCAATGATGAGTTCATTTAATGGATTGACCTTGTCATCTTCATTGTTTGAGGGATCAAAGACTTGGACTGGCTATGATGAAGTACTATGCTACATCCTGCAGTACCTCCCTCTTGATCTATGGTTATATTCTGGTAACTGTTCATCTTTCAGATCGGGAAGGACTGGTGAATTCTAAAGCTGTCTACAAGCTGCAGGGTCTTTATCTCCAGGCACTCTACATCTATATGCAAAAATCACGCCCTGGTTAGTAGTATTTTCATGTTTACTTCCATGGCCATATGACTAGTTTTCAGTACCTCCCTCCTAATCTATCTTATTTTCATAGTTTTAGAATTGTAATTGTTTCCCTTTTGGCTCTCATTTTCCTTGAGGTTGGCTAGGTTTAGGCTGGGTCCTCACGCTTAGAATTGCTACCATTCTGCATCCCCATGGTCTTGTATCAGACTAATGCCAAGATATGAATTTGAACCTCTGATCCCTCTGTTTGACAATCCAGCCCACCAAGCATTAGGCAAATGTACGTGATGAAATTGTTTACTTTTGCCACATCAAGTACCAATTTGGTACACTGTGGCCAAGTGCTTGAAATTGTTCATTTTTACCACAACAGGTACCAGTTTGGTACAAAGTGTATCCTGGTACTTGCTATGGTAAAGATGAACAGCTCTAGGATGTATGTAATGAATTTACATTTTCCATATCTTGACTATCATAGCGGAAATGGCTCTGTTTCAGAATCATACGACGCAAGTTTTGACGAAACTATTGGCTCTCTTCCTCTGCTCGGTTGCATCAATGAAATTCATTCGCAAAAGATGAAGAACATGAAGATGTCTTCGCCTGACTTCAAACTGCCTGAGCTGCACAAGGAAGTCTTCGATGGTCCTTAAGAAACAGATCTCAGTCCCCAGTCGATCCTCCTCATCCGTCCTCTGCTTCTAGATATGCCGACCTTGTTGTATAGGTGTGAATGGCCTTTTACTCAGTTTGGACTGAGGTCCTAAGCTTGGCCTTTTGACAAAAGAGGTTCAGTAGTCTTCATCTGGTGTCATTGCTTGCTGCCAAGCCATTCAAAGGTACAACAGAAGCATTTGGTCATTCTGTGTGGACAAATTTTATTTCTTCAGAGCCTGGATTCGGTCTTCTGCGCCACTGCTTGGTGCAGTCTTCTATGTAAACATGTTACTTGCTGTGGTAACAATTTATGTTCTTGAATGCCAATGATTTAATGTTGGTACTTGTTGTTTGAACGCAAGTATGTTCAGTAGGTATATTTCTGAATTTGCCTTTTGCAGTTCGATGTACGTGTTTTTGGTGGTCGAGTATTACTTCTTGTTGTTGCTAGTAACAGTTGCAGAATTTTCCCATATTGCGCAACGATTTGGATACCATTCTCAGTGTAACAAATAGCTGATCTCTACAGTTAAGTCAACTTTCCAATAATTGTAACCATTTTTTTATTCTTACTACTCAGAACACACGATTTTAATATGGTTGTAGATGATTTGGTTTAGATTGTATTCTTAATTGTTTATGCCGTGTACTGCCACAACCCTTATCGAAATATCAGTGACTCAGGTTTTGGCAAGTTAGAAATATTATATATTAATAATGTTATCTGTTTTTTAACGTTAAAAATGATTACAATTGTCATGGTAATTATAATAGTTGTGACACTAGTAATAAACAAAATGTTATCATAACTTGAAGGCTTAGTTATTCTTTTGGCAACAGCATAGTGTTGCCATTTTAGTACATTTTGAGCATTTGTTGTTATTAGCACAATGGTTAAGAGAAGAAAAGCATTCTCTATTATTAAAATTGCTGATAGTTTTTTGAATCTCAAAGATGTCCAAGCATTTAGGTTATTATTATTTATTTAGTAATAATACTAATGATAAGCAGATTTGTATTGCACCTTAACTCAGTCGGGGGTCGTCATAAAAGGCACTTTACATCTGATCACATAGTCAACAGCAGTCATCTGGTATCTTAACACTTTAATGACGAGAATGTGCTAAATGCGTCTGATGAACCAATGAAGGGCTCTCATCGTTAAAATGTTAAATTTATATGTTGGTCTTGAATGTTTTTTATTTTTAGCAGGGCTGTCCGTAGGGCATTTTTATTTTATAATTATTATTATTAGGCCTACCAATGTTATTATTATTATTGTTAAATCAAATAAATGATGCAAAAGAAAAGTTTCGATTGCATTTGTAGCAATATTACGATATTGATGATGTTCATCACTGAATTGTTAATATGGATATTATTATTATTATTATTAACTTGTTGTTAGCTTGAGTGGTATTACTTACTGGTAGTTAAGACTCTGTGTGTTGTATTATGGGATATTGGAGCCATTATGCTGTTGGTCACGAAATGCTGCGTTTGATATGTGTTGCACTGCTTCGTGAATATGCATTTTTAACAGCAATGTGTGAATTGTTTGCTGAGGCTTTTCAGTTTGTACAACATATTATGTTATGTTTTTGTAAGACCTGTCTGGCTTTGGGCTGTCCGCAGTAAAGGTTGTGTATGGGAGAATTCATGCATCACTTATAAATAATTGCTTATGAGTATTCGATGAGACTGAAAGCAGTTTATAATCTCTCACCTACAGACACCTAATCAGTGTTTGGATTGTCACATTGTGGCATTCAGAAACTGTGAATTAAGTTGATGCTCAGGACAGAAATTGATAGCAGAAACATTTCTTCTGTTATATGATCTGTGGCTTTTGAAATGAGACCTATAAAAAAATAATCATATACAACTTCAGTTATAAACTAATGCAGATGAACTGAAGGAAGAAGCCAAACCTTTGCCATATTAAGATCTCTGGTCGAACCAGATTTTTACAGCAGACTATTTATGTGGCATGATTATTACATGTGAATTTGTCATTTTTTGGCAACTTTTTTTAACACATCAAAGATGTTTCGTAGTAATAATTATAGCAATTACAACAACAACAGCAACAACCATGATAACAGTACAATTTGACTGGATTTTACTGTACATACATATATATATATAGATATATATATATATATAGTGGACATGTTTGAAAGTTGTTTTTTGTTTTACTTTAAACTGTGCCAAGCAGCAGATATGTATAGTATACAGTTTTTTCTGCTATCTGAAATACTAAGCCCGGTCTCTTGCCATATTGTTATGCTTTGAGTTGTCTATGATTCTGCAGTGAGTTCGTAGATTTATGCGTACACATCCTTTCAATTTCTGCTGCAATCATTGGATGAATTGAGCAACATTACAATGTTATGTTTTAGCAGTCACTCAAATCACTTGGTAAATTATTGGACTGAATCTGTCTGTTTTGTTCTATGCCATTTGTTCCTTAGTCTGAGGTTAAACTTAATGAAATTCGATGTCTTGGAGTTACTTCTAATCTTGTTCTTGTTTTTGTCATATGTTGAGGAAATTGTTTACTGTCTTTTGTCTACTATCTGTCTGTCGGTGACAATTTATCTGTCAAGCATGAGGATTTAGGTGCAAAAACATTTATAGATATCATATGTCTTTGAGGAGGAGGATATGTGTTCCAGGTATCATTTATCTTGGCTCTAAGTATTTCTCTCTAAATAGCCATAATAGCATGGGATAAGGACAATGCTACTGACTCCCAGGAGACATAGGCAGCTTATGTGCAGCTATGATATGCGATCATAAAATGATTAAAAATTTTCGTGAAGCAAAACTTACTGAAACGTCAGTCATGAACATCAGTCACAGTCAGTGGCCTTAATTTCTTGCTTAAGGACAATCTTTTTTAGTTATAAGTCATGGTGAACATCTGCGCGTGATCGTCGTTTGACGCGAACTGCAGCTAATCCAACAATATGCATCTAAGACAGATGCATATTTGTTGGATTAGCTGCAGTTGGCCTCAGTGTTTCTGTGTCATTGTATTGCGAATTAGACAATCGAGTTATCCTGACCTGACGTCAGATGTAGAAACAGTGGCATTTATCAGTGCTCTGGCCAGTGTGAAGTGGGACTTGTCCAGTTAGAAATAAACCTGTGCACAGATTGAGTATGTCTGCTTTTCTCATACTCTTCCATAAACAGATATTGTGCAAAGGTCTTATTTTTATCAAGAAATTGTTTTCTTTATAAATATTGTATGAAAACTCATTGTTCTTTCCAAGTATTTGGCTCTGCAATTTTTAAGGGAAAGTTGTAAATGGCCTTAAGGTAACAACTTTCTATTTGAAGCTGATTGAATTTGTATCTGTAATTATGTACTAGTTTTTAAATATGTTAGATGTTGAATATTATTCATGAGTTGCCAGTTAATGCTTATGTTGACGTATGGTGATCAAGCAACTTCGTTTATCGTTTATTAAGTAGCATATTTGTATTTATATAAGTAGTCCTAAACATGTAAAGTAAAGTAATTTTGTTGTTCACAGGAAGCAGTGTCTAATGTCATCGGTGTCTCTGTTTATGGAGAGTTTGTATTTCTATAGTTGGGGGAGTTTCATCACCTTACTGTATTGGAATAAAGTGGCACTAAAGATGACATGCATGATATATGAATATAACTCTTCATTCCTATTGTTTTCTCCTGACTTCCTTTAGTTCATGAAATTTTCTGGTAGTGTATAAAGTATTAATAGTAGTGGTTATTATAGTTTACAATGTGTGCACAAGATTCAGTAGATATCAAAAGAGTTTGCTATTTACAAAACAGCAGAAGAAAAGCTGCTACAGTAATAAGACTACTGTGATTTAAGGTTGAATCTAGTTGGCCCATTGTGTATATGTATTATGTTGTGGAGATTTCTATTGTGCCAATGTTTGTGTTGATGAATGGTTGCTTTGAAATAATTAATTAGAATGAGAAGGAAGTTGAAAGTCCTGAATTGATCGAGGCTTTTATCAGCTTTACAAAGACGGAACAATTGAGTTTCTCATATGAACCACTAGATTTGTTGTTTGAAACCAGTGGCAACTTTTTTCTAATTTCTCAGACAGGTTGTGTTCGTGTCTATGCATTGGCCAGGAGATGTGTTGGGTGGCTAGAACATTAGAGGTGCAGAACAATTGCCTGATGGCCTTATGTTAATTTCACATATGCTTAGTGGAAATAAATAGTGTAAGCCGACTTCATTTGCCAACAAAAACCTCCCAGTCAGCGTGAATGACAAGGTCCCTAAGGATGAACTTAATATTGAGTTGGCATTTGGAAATGTTTGTCCATTGTTGTTTCAGTGGCTAGTCAACTGCTGTATAATATATTTTACTGTTTAATAGGGAATTCTTGTGACAAAATTTCTATTGCTTTGTTTCTGGTTTTGTTTTGAGGAAGAGTTGATGTTAGCTGTTGAGTCATTCTGGTCTACACTTGAGCTATTGGCTTTCGTGTATTTTCCTCTAGACTAAATTTCATCCATCAATAAGGAAATTGCTATTACCGTTGTCCCTGTACTACTGGTTGTTGGTCATCAGTGGCTATTCTCAAAGAAGCAATTGATTGCACTTAACTTGATTTGTACTTGGGTGTTATTTAGCCATTGTGTAGAGTGAATGCTGTTCACTAGACTGCATCTCTCCAGTAGGTTAGTGGTGCAATTATAGTTGTCTGTAGCTTTTCACCACAGTTTTTGGAGATTAAATATTTACAGTTTTGTGGAATTGCTTTTGGAATTGCTGCCCAAAAGCTGAGATTGTTGATATTCCTTGATTGTTTCCATGCCCTATGTTGACTTTAAAACTTATGTTATGTTGAAGGGGTAAATTTACTACTTTGAGACTAAGGGTAAATAAATGTGTGTGTATATTTTGAAGTAAGTTGGAGGGTAAATTGGATCTTGCATAGCTTTGACTTTAAATGTTTTGTAAATCTTACTAAAATTATGTATTACATGTATATATATTTACTTTATTTATGTGTTTATGTATAAATAATGTGCCATTCAAGTATTTCAGTAAAAACTTTATTTTTGGAGTCACTGGTTAGTGCTTCCAGTAATGACTGCTGACTTCAGTTGCAGTCTGTAATTAGCAGTATGCTATGAGACTAATAGGTTTATGTCACATTGTGTAGTTCAGTGAAGCAACATCTTTTGAGAGGTGAATGTATGCAAATGGATGCAGCTTGCTGAAAGGAAAGAAGTGACCAATGTTTTTAAAGAAATAGATCTACACCAGGATGTAGTAGAAGCATTGGAAGGGCGTCCAGATAGGGGGTCCGGAAGCAAGTATTTTAGATAGGGGGATTCACTTGGAACTGGGGTTTGCCTTCATCGCTCAGAGGTGGATTGATGCCCCTGCAGTATTATGCTGCTGAAACATACCAAACAACTAAGTCTGTTTTGAGGAAGAGTTGCCTGGAATACTAATGCCCAACAATGGCAGAACTGTTGTGGTCATGTTTGTAATATATATATATATAGAGAGAGAGAGAGATTTTTAGTCTCGTCTGTAAGAATCTCCATTTTTAGGTTTAATGATTTTATATTTTTAAGTGTCTTGTAGAAATATCTTGTCTGAATTTGAGAAGAGTTTCTTGTCTATTTTTGTGCAAAATAAGCCAAGCACGGTGTCAAATATACTGCGCAGATATATGAGTAGCAGGTGACTAGAATGTTTTGTTCTTGTGTAAAACCTGTAGTTTAACATGCCATTGCAAGTAGGCCAGAGCCCAACAACGTGTCGTCCATCACGTAGTAAAGTTTTTTTATTGCATTTAGCATTTGCATTTTGATTAATCAGCTTAGTTGATTGATTGATTGATTGTTATATGTAGTGAGTGATTCTTGCTGTTTTTGAGTATGTTATTCTTTGGAAATAATCATTTGCTTTTGAATTAAGTGAAGCTGCTGCCAGTTTGCCTGCTTTTTAAATGATCCTGCTAAAATGCCAACAATCCAAATGCATTTATACAATGTTGTGAGTTAATTAGCTTTTCATTAATTAATTCAAATGTTGAGATGTTATTGCATGAGTAACTGCACCTGAAGTGCCTTTGGATCAACTGACCAGAATTAATTTCTACAGTATGCATCATCATGTGTTGCACATTGCACTGACAGTCTAGGAATACTTTGTTCTTGCAATTGTCAGAGTGCCTCCTTTAATGCTAGCTCCATTATTCAGTTCGAACTGCAAATTTGCCTTGACCTAGGCTTGCAGTTTCGTCTGATATTTCTTCAGATTTGTTCTAAACATGACAACTCAAAGTGGTCATGATCAACAGAATGACTTCAGACAATGAATCGATAAGGGTAAAGAAAGGTCGAGATGTCATGTTACAGGTAGAGGGAAGGGCAGCAATGGCAGAACTTCTGTGTCACACGTGGAGAGTTAATGGTTGAACAACAGTCGGATGATTTTCACTGTGGCCGATTACCAAAACAGCTCATATCAGGTGCTTAATATTGAGCGCATCCAAGCAGTTGCAAGCGCATGCAAGGCCCTATGATTCGAGACTAAACACGTCTTTGCAAGGGCAGCGTGTATGAGATATACAGATTAGATATTTACCAAAATTTGGAAATCCACAGGTGAGTGCATTGTGAAAATGTACATTTAACTGTTGTTGTCATCGTGAATTCCAATTTAAGGCACGTTTTCTGAAATGTGTGGAATTGTGGTTGAATAGACTTTCTGATCTGAAGTGACATATGGTTATTTAGGTCATTCCCTTGACTTTTATGGTTCGAATTGATTGAACATAGGTTCCTTTTCAATGTCTGATCAATTTTTTCAGGTTTTGCAAACTATAACATCTGGTTTTTCTAATTTCATAAAAAGTCATTGACATGAAGAATATATGGTATATTGACAACATTGTTTGTTCTCTTTCCCATGTTACGTACTTTGATTCTGTGTGTTGTCTGTGTAAGATGTTGTCTGCTTATCTTGCCAAATCTTTGTGTGATCGTCAACCTATTTTTGCTGATTTTCATCCGTGTGATAATTGTTGCCAAACCGGTTTGATCTAGATAACGTATAAGTGCTTTATTATGATATTATTTTAATACTTTAAGGTTATTTTTTTAATGTTAGGCTATTTCATATCTGCTAACAGATATGGCTAGTTGTGTAAATGGCCAAATCTATGAACTAGGAAAGAAATCCTGCCAAGAAATCACATTTCCTGTTGTGACCAAACATCTTAAGCACTAAAAATCCATTTCCTTGATTGTAGTTAGTATTGTTTTTATACCCGGTAGAAGCGGTCACTCAATAAACAAACACTAAGCACTTGGGTTTCACATAGGAACTGAAGAGAATTTGAGAGATATATGCTGAAGTTGTTGTGTCTCAATATTTACCTAACGCCCTGAAAGAACCTTTGAAAGCAGTATGATCCAATGAACTGGAAAGGCAATAACTCCCTTCCATCTTAAGAGACAGCTGAAAGCAGAACATTGAGCTAAGAAGTTATTGTTACTAGGCTGTATTGGATGTTATTGTGATCTATTTACTGTAAAAAGTGGTGGAATAGAGTTTCCCATATTAATTTCTTTCACATCTGTCTATCATCTTGCAATAAGCATCCTTGTAGCGGCATGGCTGCGTTACGGCACTTCAGAGATCGTCCATTTAATAATAATAATAATAATAAGCAAAGCTGATTCAGAGATATTTTATGGATAAATATACATTCAGTTGAAAATATTCATTGGGTCTGGTGTACTGAAATTGGGTGATTAATCAAACACTAGTGACCTATGACTGGTCTGACACTGGTAAGACTTCAGATTTAAAGGACTTGGATTAATCGAAGGATATGAACAAGAACAACTGTATTTAAAGTTATTATGAACCGTTTCCGTGTATTCATCGAGTTTTCTGCTTTGTTATTTTTTAATTGTGTTTTGCTGTTTTAGACGACTTTAGATTTCACGTGGCATTGCAACTGATGTACAGCTTAGTTAAGCAATTCTAAAAAAAATATGGTTTCAATCAGAGATCTCTGATTACTGAAATAGTGCAGCTGAAATTTAATAAGTTCTTAATTGTATAAAATGTATAAAATGTCTTATTGATAAAGATCACCAGAAGACAAAAGTCTGGTAGTTGCAGTTTAACAATACTGTGTGGTAACAAAGATCATTAACGTCGCCCTCCTCTTTTATCCAGGCTTGGCACTGGCAGAGTGCAACCAGCGGCGGAGTTAAGACAAATAAACAAGTTTGGTCCTTATAAATTGCTCGTGGGAGTTGGATGATGGCTGTGATGAAATGTGCAAATTGTTTAAAGCTAATTCATTTTTAATTAACTATTAAATTTAAATTAAGTTTATAAGCTGGGTAAACTTGTTCTTTGTCACTTATTGAAAAAATCCTGCTCCTTTCAAATAAAGTAAATTAGAAAGATGTCTGATTTATAACCAAATAAACCAATGGTCAATGATGAACATTTGAATGAAACATCTCCGTGTGCTCTGTTGTTTATTGTTTTGATTTTCATATGGTGAATATTGCATAAATGTGTAGATTTATTTGTGTATTCATGACTTGTTATTGAAATTGTCTGCTCTTTGAGATTTTGCCTCTTGTCACTGATGTAGAAGCAAGCTTTACAAATGTTGTGATCATGATGTTCTTTTTGAAGCACCTCCTCTGCTTTTCTTGCCTGGACCAGTGGTTGTCGAATAACGTTTCAGCACAATTTTTTATCACAAAAGAAATTACCTGTCACGAAAGATTCAAATCTGGTATCTTGTCAGATTTGATGTCATATTTTGTTCTGTTTGTGCTTTTGTCTATTGACTAACAACACATCTAGGACGTATTAAACGATGTTGTGTCAGTATGAACGTTGTTGTAGCTTTTTAAAGTGGTTGCTGGTGATTTTAAGCATTTGAGTATTCGTTTGCCAAATGTTGCTTCTTCTGCTGTGTAAAAATGTCAATGCTTACAGTTTCCATTGTGTTTAATTCATTACTCTTTGAGGTGAAGCAAAATAAAGACATTAAATCATGGGCCGCGTCTCTTGTGTTTGCTTTCGTGTTGTGTGTCTCAAGTTAGAGTTTCCTCAGAAATCTATAATGTGTCAAGGTCAAATAACAACAAGTTCAATGGTGTAAGACCCAAAAGTTTTCTAAGTTAGGATGTGCAATTGTGTATAAGCCCATCAGCACATATTATAGTTATAATTAAATTAGTTTTAATTTAAATAGTTTAAGGATACATGTAGTAAGAAATTCTATGATAGAATATCGCATGGAGTAAATTATGAGTAATTACTAATTAGTAATAATTTAATTACATTTAGTACCATAACGTTTTGTCATAATAATAACAATAATGATTTTCGTTTATTTTGCAAGTTGACAACAACACAGTATGATTACAGACATGGTATGAACGACTGATGTCGGCAGCCATGCAAGGCGCCCATTACGTTTTATATGTAAATTTAATTTAACCAATGTTGCCGAGTTTCAAACTTGGTTCCTCAGCTCAGTGTCCCTGTGTGTTAGCCATTACTCTACTGGTATTTTGCAGAATAATATTGGATTGGGATTTTATAAACGATTGTGGTAACATTGTAGTTTAGCGTATTTTAATCCAAAAGATTTTCATCAGAAAAAATTGCGTATTTTATTATTATTAACAAGCAGCATACTAAAGGAAAATGCTGAACTATCACAAAACAGTATAAAACGTTTTATCCATCCAGCTTCTACTTAAGCATAATCTTTTTTGTCAGTCCAGCTTATACTGAATGCCCATATAGAACCTGTCTTGGACCAATTGTACGAATGAGACGCTCCCTCGACATTATTGTTCACTGGATTTGTAGTTTGTGTCATACAGTGTACGGGAACTTCTTTATAATAATTATAAGCTTACTTCTCGGTTGTTATTTTGTGTCGGGTATGCGATTGCGTGTACTTTGAAAACAATAATCATAAAATAACATCAAAACGTTTTTAACTCTTAGGTTTTCAGCAATGCTGATGACATAAGGCTGAGGAAGTCAGATAAAAAGTGTCAACATGAATATTGAAACCGCCTGTAAGTCTGATCATGGCACCTCTTATACGTTCGCTTGAATTGGTGCTTTGCACTTACAAATTACAATCACAATTTATTATCGAGACCGCTGATCTAGTAATGAAATTTTTGTTTAGTAAAATGCTATCATTGGTCGAGGCTAACTTTGGGCTAGTAAACATGTGTCGGCACAGAGGCATGCGCTTAGCAACCACATTGAAAGAAGATGTATGATTGTTTTACAGTATGGATTATAATTAATTCTGTTATTTTTATAGTCACTTGGTTTTATTAAATCACTGTCCAACGAAACAATCTGCGGCCGTGTAAGCATGATCCATAAGGAGGAGGAAATCTACGAGTGGTTTAAAGGTGCCGTCAGTTCGCAGCGGATCGACGTAGTGTGTAGCCTCCTTCGTCTTTGCCTACCCCTCGAGCTGCGATTTGTCGGATCTTGTTTGGAGGACCTGGCTCGTAAAGACTACATTTCCTTGAGAGAATACGAGCTTAAGTCCAATGACAACTCGGGATACACCGCCCTGATGGCCGATTCACCCGGCGAGGAGCTTCAGAATACGCTGAACATCTACGTATCCCTGTTGCACTCGACGAACACTGTCTGTGCCAACAGCCTCTTTCACATACTCGAAGGGCTGCAGGGCAGGCTTCAGCTGACCCTGTCACAGGGAGTGTCTGTGGACTCAAAGACAGTTAATGATGAAAAAGTGGCTCAGGATTTCCTGCTGCTTTTCACAATGGCTGCGCACCATCCAGCATTTACATTCAGTCAGCGGATAAAACTTTTTGACTGCCTCAAGAGTATCAAGCAACTGTTCTTGGAACTGGGATTAATTGTAAGTTATTGTGTCTTAAATGAGTGAATTAGATGTCAAATTATGAACAATTGAAATAATGAATAAGGGACAAACCTTTTGCAGCTAAATCAGAAGGTGAATACCTTTGTGCTTGAGTAACCTTCAGCTCTTGCACGCTTTTAAAACACCTAAATCCTTTGAATGAGTCGAGAGGGTCAGTTTAGGCATCGTTTATTGCTAGGATAGTGTCAGTTTTAGGCATTAGCAAAAAGGCTTTGGCCGCAGATATAATTTTTTTTTGCATTTTGTGGCCCGAAGTTTTGACCGCAGAAGCACCACGCAAAAATAAATCTTTAGATAGTTTTTCACTTGCTAATCTTTTTCATTTTCTGTCTGGATGATTCATATGGAATTGTTCCAAGAAGCCCAGACAGGTGAATTTATATATCGATTGCTGCTCATAATTCTGTTTTAAAAATTGTGCCCCATGGGAAATGTATTACTAAAGCTGATGCCAATGAAAAGACTTTGTAATTTGAAGCAAGAAAAAGTTATCCGAAAGTTCGCCCACGGGTGTTACTTGCTCTAGCTGCATGCCAGTGTGGGTCAGTGTTGGGCACGAGACCAAAACCTCGAGACCAAGACCGAGAGGTCCAAGACCAAGACCAGGTGGTCCGAGACCATGACCGGGTGGTCCGGGACCAAGACCGATTCTCTTTTTTATAAACATTTCAATTTATTAAGACGCTAAAACGGAATAACACACCCAAAATATTTATGTTATTGCTGAAGAATACTAATCTTAATAATGGTCCAGAAAACAGTTGTACCGGACAGTTTGAACTTTTGCGGGTTCAGCTTTTGGCTTCGGCCTGAGAATATCACACTATAGATTACTTA
This sequence comes from Bimastos eiseni, assembly GCA_959347315.1. Taxonomy (NCBI): domain Eukaryota; kingdom Metazoa; phylum Annelida; class Clitellata; order Crassiclitellata; family Lumbricidae; genus Bimastos; species Bimastos eiseni. The sequence continues at coordinate 16,374,163 of OY365810.1, forward strand.
CAGTATGCGATACGATAGGTTCTAAATAAGACATCTGAACAAGTAGATTAATGTTCCGTTTGAATCAAAGATTTGAATAGGGAAGAAGATGGCCCACTTAAAGCAAATTGGCTTTGGTCAGCGCAATTGTAGGGCAAGTGATGCATGCTGGTAGAACCGCAAGGGCTTCTGGTCTATTGAGAAGCAATACAGCAAAATGTTCCTATCTCTGCTGGGTTAAAACCCATAAGTTTAAATTTGTTTTAATCTACATGTCATTACAATTTAAAAATTCTGTCCTACTAGAAAGTTAGGTAACGATCTCTAGCTTCATTGCTCAATTGTAAGTAATAGGAACTAAATTCATGATACAGAATATTATGGTAAATAAGTGATGAGTGTATTTCCGAACTCTTCTTGCGTTTTGCCCTACACGATCGACTTAAGCATGTGCGATCTGAATGAAGAAAATTAGGTCAAATGACGCGTCGAAGAGATCTGTAGCGTAAGCCCACGCTAACTAGCAGTCACGGCAAGCGAAATTTCCAGATCTTGTGTCCTTCAAATGGCGTGCTGCAAGTTTTGGACTTAATCTGATGCCAATTCCTGGCCAAATATCCATAGTTAGAATAAAGTACTAAAAAAAATTTTTTATATGATTTTTATATCATGACAATTTTCACATAAAACAACTTTGAAATTATGGAATTTAACCCGGCAGGCATAGGAAAATTTCATTGTATTGCTTCTCAATAGACCAGCATGCATCACGCGCCCTACATTCACAGTTTTGACGTCAGTAGTTCATCTTCCTTCCTGTTACAATCTTTGGTTTGAGTGGTGTAGGCCTACATCCGATGTCTAATAATCGAAAATAACCGACAAATATAAAAGAAATTGCTCTAATATGACAAATGACCAAGAACACTAACCTAAGACGGAGACCAATCCCAAGACCGTTCCTTTAAGACCAAGACCGACACAGTCGAGACCAAGACTGATGCATTCAAGACGAAGGCCGCTGTTTTCCGGTCTCGAGACCAAGACCGCAGTCTCGAGGCCACATTCCTGGTGTGGGTTATTCTTGTTTTAATTCAGTAAATATCGTCTAGGCAAGGAAAGTGAGAGATTATCAATATTTATCATTTCTGGATGTGTACTATGCATAGAAAATACCAGTTGTGGCATAAATTTACTTCTAATGATTTGATCAAGATGTTAGAACTTGATGCATTTGTGATAATCCTCAGAGGCAAGTTCTGAAAATGGCTGACTCGAAATAGTTCAAATGAAATAATTAAAAATCTTCAGATTTTTACCTTGTGAGGTGCTTCTGCGTTCGGCCACTCAGCGCACAGAGAAAATACTTCTGAGGCAGAAGGTTTTTCACATATCTTATAATAACACTAACCCTAATCCTGACCCTTACTGACCCTCGTTATGCTTATTGAAAGAACTTATTAACGTGGTGCGTGCACAAAGGTTTTCATCTGCAGAAATTTGTACTTTTTTGGCAACAGAATAAAATTACCTTATGGCCGTAGAAGATTTATCCATTTACTGTTTTGATTGGTCTTAAGTGTGGAGTGTGGATGGTAGGTCTGAATAATTTACGACATTAGTCATGTCTGACTTGCATGTGAGTATTCAATGTTGAGTTCTAAAGTTGTTAGGAATCTGTCATTGATGTGGCTTCAAAGTTGGATGATAAGTTCGTTATGCAGGATTTCACATATATATTGTAGCAGGACCAATAGTACTGTAACTAGCATTCGTCTAATGATTTATAGAACTTTTCAAGCCATGATGAGTGCAATACCAACAGTAATTTAACAAAACCAGTGTTTTTTGCCAAAATGAAATGCGGCATGAAAATGATGTTATAATGCAGGGCTATTCAATTAGATTTAGTCAAGGGCCAAACTAGAGAAATCTGGAGATGGTGGCGAGCCAGAGGCTCAAGGAGGGGTTTGGGGAGGGGGGCTGCTGAGGGTTTGGGGAGGGGGGCTGCTGAGGGTTTGGGGAGGGGGGCTGCTGAGGGTTTGGGGAGGGGGGCTGCTGAGGGTTTGGGGAGGGGGGCTGCTGAGGGTTTGGGGAGGGGGGCTGCTGAGGGTTTGGGGAGGGGGGCTGCTGAGGGTTTGGGGAGGGGGGCTGCTGAGGGTTTGGGGAGGGGGGCTGCTGAGGGTTTGGGGAGGGGGGCTGCTGAGGGTTTGGGGAGGGGGGCTGCTGAGGGTTTGGGGAGGGGGGCTGCTGAGGGTTTGGGGAGGGGGGCTGCTGAGGGTTTGGGGAGGGGGGCTGCTGAGGGTTTGGGGAGGGGGGCTGCTGAGCACCCTCCAGTAAATTTTTTTAAATGATACATTTGCAAAATATATAATATAATTCAAATAATTATAATAATAATAATTCAAAAACATAGATTTTAAGAAAAATCCTTAAAATTTTAAAATTTTGGCATAGGTCCGCGGGCCGCTAATTGAATAGCCCTGTTATAATGGTTTGCCGATACAAACAATTCGTCAGTGTGCGATATTTTTTCGTAGTTTTGCAAAAAAATTCATTGCCTCAGTTTGTCACTGAGCCCAGTTGTTATGCAGCACTAAGCTGGCAATGTCTGTATGAGTGTATGTAAACAACAGACAAATTATGTGGATTTATGTTTTCTTCTTCTCTCGAGAACTGTAAACTCGCTAAATTCTGTAGTACCTGAATGACGTAAATTTTATCTGACGATGACTTACTCGAGGTCTAACATTCCACAAAAAAGTGTTGCAGAATAATTTGGACGTCTTTTCACCAAATGGTGTTGCCACTTCTTTGCCTTCTGTGCATTCCTAACATTTTGAAACAAAACTATAAACAATGTTTGACTGCTTGTACCTAATCACTTTCCATTGGAGAGTTGTTTTACACCCAGATTGTGAGGTGAATGTCTAAAGAAGCAATGGTGCTTTCAAAAATGATGGTCTTCCTATCAAACCAGCAATGGCAAAGACCGTCTAGGATTAGTTTAGGTTACCTAATATTTACTGAAGAAGTGCTGCTGTGTTAGTTACATATATGTTTATTTCTATTATATTTATTGGTGAAGTGTATTTATTTAAATCATATGTAGAAAGACATTGTGATGAGATATGCATGCTATGCCATTACATTTCACCTGACTTGTCTGATATGCAAGCACAAACAATTAAATAACATGGACTTGTTCAAAATTAAATTCATGTTTAGACTTTAACTCTATAAAGATTCGTTGGTTGACGAGGTATAGTTGAAGGTGAATTAGACCCAAAAAATTGGCTGGAGCTAGAAGTAGCCTGGTAAAAATTATCTGGCATGCAAGGGAGTAAAGTTAATTTTTTGTTTTGTTGATCAGATACTAGTTATTCAAAAAAGTTTTCTCATGAATTTTGATTCTTTATCCATCTTAGCCACATTTTGTACACAGAGGTTGCTTGGCCTTTCAACTTTGTGTCTGACTATTATTATTTATTTCTGTATTTATTTAGTGACACTCTAATGAATAAGCTAGAGGTTTGTGGTGCTGGGCCATATTTTTAATGGGGGATTGAAAGACTTGATGACAGTTGTTACTTGGTAACTGTCACAGGGAGTCCTTAACCTGTGCACACTGTGTTCCTAGGTGCATACTCAAATCAATGGGCTACTATATCACATGTCTTTAGCATTTTAATTTTTATATATTGAGCATTTGTTTACAAATCAAACGTGTCAAAGGAGTATTATTTCCTCTTGTATCTTTTCTCTGCTGTGATTTGACTGATTCAAGATAAGTCAGTCATTGCATGTAATTAACCTTTGATCTATCCAATTTGATATGTTGTGGCTTGTCTGCCAATAAATTAAGTCATTATTTGGTATCATACTGAACTCTAAGTTAAAAGGAAATGTTTTAAAAACAAATTTCAGGAAAGTGTTTAAAATACTGAAAGTTTACAAATCACTCAATGCCTTTCAAAATATGTTAGTTTGGTTCAAAATTGTTATCTGTGACTGCCTGCATTGACTTTTTTAATTAAGACTTACCTCTATGTTGTAATGTGATGGTTGTTGGTTTTATATGTAACTCAAAACTCCACAGTGCATTTATCTGTTAGCAGAAAAAGGCAAACACACAATTAGCAGATCATGTTAACAAATTTAAGACTGTAACAACGACCACCGTGTACTTTAAGTGACTGGGAAATCAATGCACAGCTTATCTTTGAGGTGTTAAACAGCTGTCTCCAGGTTCATCCTTGATGCCTTTTAGTCTTCACACATCCAACTTTTTTGTCTGTGTTAATTGATAAATGATGATATGACTACTTATTTTATTGCATTTGGGAGTAGAAGCCAAATACATCGTTTGGATTGTTTTTGAAATTCATTGTTCCTTTGTGTTACATCTTTAGGAAGCAGTATTGTGGGGTTAGATTTTGTTGTGTTTTCTTCAGTGCCAGAATTGTATGTTAATAATGAGGTGCAGAGAATTCTTTTAGTTGCTATGATTCATCCTAGCTTAATTTTGATTAAACTGTATTCTCTGAATTCTGAAACCCATCCATCATCATTTCTGATGGGTCTGTAAAAAGTGCTTTGTAAATGTACGAATATGTCCGCACATTCATGACTGTCTGACCACACTTAACTTGATTAAGGACAATTCATTAAAGTGATATTTATTTATTTTTTTAAACTGAGGCTGAAATGATCCCTGATATCATCAAAGACATTATAAATCTTAGGCATATTATTATTATCACTATTACTGACTATAATAAAATTATTAGTAATGGTGTTAATTTAATATTAATGATAATGCAAGTGGGTTGTAGGGTAAATTTGCCAATTAGGTGCAACAGAGTCTGATCCTGAGACTGTTTTTTACTGCATATATTTCAGAAGCATTCTCACAAAGAGAGAAATTCGTGTACAAACAGTTCTGTTGATAATTCCATGCTGCCTGCTGCCATCGCAACCGCAAGAGTCTCTGGCAACGAAGGTCAACTATCTTCCATGCCAGAACAAAGTGTCAGCTTCTGTAGAGGTCGGTTCATCATTTTATCAAGTCTGTTATAACCAATCAACTAGCGGGTGAAAAATTAAGCTGTTGCACATTTATAATTTGTGTGAGAGGTTGAATAGGCTAGAGTCTGGCTTCATAATTTTGCTTAATTTTTCACATGAAATAGCCATTTCACTTTGTGTTGTTGAATGGTTATAATTAAAATTTATAATTGTTGTTTCTAAATTATTAGTTTCGTTGTTGAATTTTTGGTCAGTCAACAACCTAGTGTGGTATATCTACCACTCTATGCTTTATTTTCTGTACTATATGGCAGTTTTTTTATACAAGTTCCTTGGGGTCTAAGCATATTGAAAGATGTAAGGTTTGTGTGGACATTTAAAAAGTGTGTGAATAAGTTATATTGAGCAATGATGACACAAATTCTAGCCTATGAGTGGAGTGTTTTGGACAGTTTTGAAAGTCCAAATTTGGGGGTCGCCTCACACATGCCAAGATTGCTAGATTTATCCATTGAAGATCACAAGAACTTGTGGCAGAAGTCAACAACATACCATCAGATAATGACAAACCATTTTGATTATTTCAGGACGCAGCAATTAGAGACTGCGTGACACAGTTAAGCAATCTATGAAACTTGACATGGAGCCTCTTCAAGAAATCTACTTCAAGGCGCTCCCAGTCCAACCTTAGCTAAAGAAGACAGATTTCAGAGTAGAAGTGAGGACAGAGAGTTCCTAGGCAAGAGCCAAAGTTCAATTCCAAACAGTTGGGCCCTCAACCGAAAGATAAGGCACCATAGATGTGTGAGAGAAAGGGACAAGGAGAAGACCCTGCAAGGCCAGGTGTAGTGTCCTGCCAGCACATCCACTAGCAGAAACAGGACAGCAAAGCTCCTGAAGGTATACATATAAGTGCAGCAGCGAAAAGGCAGTGTCAGACCAAAAAAAGAAATGACACTGACAATCGGGTAGATAAAAATTGTGTTAAAGTTAAACCATGCTGGCTAATAATTTGAGCACCAGTTCTTATTTTTTTTTCTTTTTTGCTGGGTATGAGCGATTTCTACGAAAAACTAAATAATTCATTTTATAGGGCATTTTGCACTAAGACCATAAATTTGTGTCCTGCAGTATTGATGAAATGCCAGTATGTCACATGCCTGGGAATTGTAAGTGATGTGAGAAGATGCACTGTATAGGTCAAAACTATTGGCCATGACAAACACATTTCACTGTGTGATCATTAACTGTCTGGAAGCTGTGATGAAACTGTCTTCAATGTTCATTTACAAGCAATATTGAAAGATTGGTGAAGGAGTGAAGTTCATAAGTGGCCATACAAATTGTTTGAACTGATTCCAAAAGGTTTGGTGTATGAAGCTTGGTCGCAATGCATGTGGAAAGGTGAACTAAAGAAAAACGCTGGTATGGAACGTTTTCCTCATGTGTCTGGCCGATGCATTATATCAAATGATGAGAGCTTCTGACTTGATAAGGATGATCAACCCTATTGCAGTGCTGGGCCTTGCAACTGGATTAAAATATTCCAAAGCGATTTGCCAAGAGATATGGTGCAGCAGTTGTTTTAAAGTAGTGGCATATTTTGTAAAATGCCTGATTTTTTAGATTTCAGGCAATTTGTAAAATCACCCATTTACAGTTAGGTTAGGCTTAAGAGTTCGGGTTAGTGCAGGGTTAGGGTTAGTGTCGAGTTAGGGTTTTACAAATTGCCTAAGCATTTTACAAAGTCCCTGGCTGCACACATTGCCGTAACATATACAGGTGATAAACTATTTCCATATCCAAGGTCACATTTTTTGGGTTAACTAAAAGGTGACTTTGACATGGTGACAAGTATATTTGATAGTTACAATGCAAAACACTTAGACGAAAATGATAAGACAATATCGCTTAGTACACATTCGGAGCTTCTTTCGTTCGCTTTAGTCAAACATTAAAGTATTCTTGTTAGATGAAACTGATTAGATGAAAATATTGGGGTTGACTAAAAGTTCTTCCAAGAAGATGAAATGTTGATTGGTTGAGGTTTCGAATTTTTGCTAGGTGTATATGCATAGGTTGCTGGGCATAATCAGTCTGTAATATGAAATGTCACCACTCGAGTAACAAGATAGCCACTTGTTTTTAATGGAATGATTGCTGGTAAGAAGTTCTCATGATTGTGGTGCATGATGAGTTCGTCGATATCATGTTACTGTAACTGTTTATAGGAGGTAGATGTATAGCATATGAGAGCTTAATGCTGGTAACAGGAGCCAAAGGAGAATTACATTTGATTTCCACATTTTCTCAGTTCCTCCCCCAAGATTGTTGTGTGCCCACTATCATCTGCCTCAAGCTCCAGCAACTATTCTTCCTTCAGACTTACTACTCCAAATTAAAATCACCTCATCATGAATTCCTTCCTTCGTGATCCATCCACTCCTTTGCCTTCTTCGGGTCTCTTTCGTCCTAACTATATGAAACTTGCCTTTGGCAGCTGCTCTTCCTGGTCTTGGATCTTTATTCAGTACTAGCTGGGGGTACTCAGTGTTGCCTGGGTTAAGAAATATTGAGAATGGAAATGGACTTGACCTCTGACCCACAGGTGTGCCTGTCTTTCGTGTTTGCGAGGTTTTGTTGGTTTGCCAAGTGTAGTACCTCAGAACCTGTGAGTACAGTAGTAACTCTTGGCGACTGAGAAGGAAACGTTCCTTTTATGTGGACTCCTTGGGGTAGTTGTTGGACTCCTGATAGAGGTTTTTACCCCTGGAGACGAGGAAGACGATGGTAGCGGGGTTCACAAACCCTCTATGGGGTATCTCAGATGTTCTCCGAGCCAACGGCGAAGGTTTTGAGTGAATAGCTCTAAAACTGTGCAAATGCATAGACAGACAGACACACAGAATCTCTATTTATCTCTTCTATTTATCTAGATTTCTGGAAAATGCCTTTAACATGATTAAACTGGCATCCTGAGTTTATCACTTGTAAATAGTTTTTTCACAGTGGTGCACATTGATATCGTATAACTGTAACTTTTGATATTTTAAAGTTTAATTTTGATGAATTTGATGACAAAACAGCTTGTTTGATTTACTGGAGTAGTGGAATGGATAGGAAATTAGCAAAAAGGTTCTATGCTACAGGAGGATAGAAAGATCTTTGATGGCAAAATATGGGTAGACATTAGACAAAGGAATTGGATTGGTCACACACTGGGAGTGAATTCCATCATGAGAGTTATAATAGAGAAAAGAAGAGAAGACCTCAGCGCATATGCCAATGGATTTGATGCAGATACAGAAAAGTGAAGGAAGAAACCCAGCATTGAGAAGAGTGGCACCATCAGATGTTTGAGGGCTGAGATCTAGAAAAGGACATGATATCTGATTGCCTGGCCCGCTACACTACAACCTAAGTACATCTTTTCCAGTTTAACCTTCTGTACATAGTCAAGCATAGACATAATTTTGGTATGACTTGGGTATCCATACTCCCCACTTTTTGGTTTGAGGTACTGTATTTCCACTTTTTTCCATGTACAAACTGTGCTCATCAGTATCCAAGGTCCACCCATTGCTTCTCCAAGTATTACTGTTTTTGCCTGCCGTTGCATAACGAAGTGGGATGTTAAATAATTAATGATGCCTTTCTGTTGTTCAATGTAGATAGTTTGAATGGCAGATGCACATCTCTCTTCTTCAGGGTTATACGCGTGTTGCATCGGAAATCTATTTAGGTGCACCTATTTGTCAATGGAACCATTGTATCAACTTTGAAACATTGTCGTTTTTTTCTCATCACTCCAACTTATAGTAACGAGTAGTGTATATATCCAGAAAATGTCATGTATACATGTACTTATGGTACTTATATACATGTATGTTCTGACATAGTATGCATATGTATGATATGTTTAATTTGATGTGTGTAAATGGTTTGTGTGCTTAATTTAGTTCATGTAACGGCTATGGAACCTCGACGAAATAGCAAAAATCGATCTCCTGAATATCGCTTAGAGGTATGCATTTGTCGTTAATGCTTAAATTGTTACAAGCATTTGTATTAATGTTGTCATTAATGAAGTCCATCATTCTAATTGAATTTTCCGTTTACATCTGATGTTACCTTGAGCTGTACTTACTTCATCATAAGCTTAGTCCAGGGAGTTTTTATTTTATACTGAATCTGAGGAGACCGAATTAGTTTGTTTGCTGCATTTCGTGCTTATTCTTTAGCCATGGAATAATAGGCTTTCTTAAATTGATGTTTAGCACTTGACTGCAGGTATAGCTAAAGTATTGGCTGCAAATAGTTAGGTACAGTTAGGCAGTTATTTACAGTTAGGCAGTTAGGTATAGTTAGTAGTTAGGTGTTTTAATAAAAATTGGATTTCTGATGTGTTTTTTTTTAAAACGAAGATCAGACTTTTTAATTTACAAAATGACAATCAACCTAACTATACACACGAATATTGTTGCTAGAACTTTATTACTTTCAGGACTGTGTAAACTGAGTCACAACCAAATGATTAATAAAAATTGTACAAACTGCCACACTGAAAATTACGAGAAGAGACTTTTGTAAATATTTGAGACTCGAACTTGGTAGAACTCAACTGGTAAACTAGAACTCTGCAGGAAATTGACACTCGGATCAAATTTTCACTGGAAAAATAATTTGAATTGTGGTTGTATGCATGTGAAATTTGTATAGAGAGCTATTTCTGGTTGTTTGATTGTTTTGTCATGTTCAAAAAAGTATTTGTGCATATATGCCATATATATATATATATATATGTTACTTGATGTGGTAGAATGTTTTCTGTTCATCTCAGAGGACTTGTTGTTTGGTCTGATCAGTAGAACCAAGTGAGTTAAATACGTTGTTAGTTCTACAAGTCGCTTAATGCAGTAGAATTTTTTCAACTGGGTAGGTAGGCTTTCATGTGATTGCTAAGTTGGATTGTATCAGCTGAGTTTTACTCATGTGAAAAATTCAAATATTTAGATCGTTAATCTGAAACTCTCAAGTGATTCAGATAAGAGATTAAGACATGTGCTATTGTTTATGTGTAATTAAGATGTTTGTTGTCTTTGTTCTAGACAACATGGTATGATGGAGAAACAACCAATGCATGGAAGTCTTTCAGAGATCTAAAGACGTTTCATGAAGAGGTAATATAATATCTAGAAGAGGTTATATATCTGTCAGAGGTAATATATCTGTAGGAGGTAATACATCTACTGAGGTGGTATATCTTGAAGAGGTTGTATAGCTGTAAGAAGTAATATCTCTGTGAGGTGGTTCTAATTACTGTGTTGCAGATGATGTCAGAGATATAATTGTAAAGTTTGAAGTGTGTCGTCTGTGTCATTGTTTCCATATGGGTGACCAGTCAACTCATTGAAAAATGCAAATGAATGGCTAAGCTCTTCTTCACATCTTGTTAATATTCCTTTACACTGATTATAATTGTTGTGATATTGATTGTGTCTAAAATCGAGTTTAGAGTCTCTGTAGTAGACATGTTTTAATGGGGCTGTAGAGTGCTGTATAGCACACTGGACACGAATAGCAGTAGGAGGCGAGGTTGATTCCCATAGCCCTATAAGGTTGACTAGTCATTCTTTCACTAGGCATTGGTTAAATCAGATGTATAACAGAATCGGCACCTTGCATGGCTGCCAACAGTTAAATTTGACTCCTGTAATAACTAGTCAACATCCGTTCATACTGCATGGTTTATCAGTTTAAAATTATGTATTATAATTGTTTATCGATTGATATAATTTCTGGATTGTATTTCTAAGTTTGTTTTTCTTCATTTTTAATATAGGTTGAGAGACTCCTAAATAAAATTGCTTTCAGTGACGATAGTCCATCGTACTGCTCGCCTCTGTTTCCACCTGGAGGTAGGATATTCTTAAACTGTGATAGATTTATCAGTTCTTCACAGTTTTTCTGATTCTGGCATGAAATTTGACAGAGTATGCAGTCAAATGGGACATGCAGGACACACAGGACATGCAGCACTGCTGCATGTCCTGTGAAACCTATCTTCACTTACATATATGTCTTTGATCAGCTGACATTTTATTATTTCCATCGGAATCGGTCACATTTCGCCTACCTGATTGACCACATTTTCACCACTTTTAGTGTTATACAGCCTTGTTTTTAGGACATGTACTGTTTGACATTGAAGGCTGTGTGATTGAGAATACGAGCAGCCAATTAGTACATACAGATAAGACATATCTCAATTATTATCTCAGAACATAATTTTTAAAGACCAGATGTTGAATTGTTTATCTATGGTCTTTTTCGAATCAAGGTCTAAATATCTAAGCCTTGGCCTGGCACTTATATATGTTAATGGATACCTTATATCATACACTTGAATAATGTGTAAATGTCAGTTTAGGAATGTCCACGCTATTTCCTTTCAATTACACGTAAACCTCTTACTCTTGATTCAATATTGACAAATAAACGTGATGTGTCGATGGTAATGATTTGTATTTGAGTTTTGAGTAATTCAGTTTGACTTTGAGAGTGTTATAAAATCATGGGTCCATTTTTACATACTCATGTACAATGTACATATTTAATGCTAGTTCTTGCACCCTAATAATTTATGTGCCCATCTGTGATTACAGGTTGTGCTAGTATAGTGATATTGATTGACAGTTGACGTATAACTGTGACTGTACTAGCATTGTGATCAGGTTATAATGAAAGTGATATGTTTATGCATATGAACTAGTATGTGTCTGGTTGACAATGAACATGTCATGTTTGGAGGTTTGTTACAAGGTTACATAACTGCTGCTTGGAGGCTGTTTAGATGGCCATATGTAGGCATTGGGCAATTGCCTTCACTTATGGTCAGTCCCAGTGTCTTAGCAAACACCCTGAATTGAAACTGCTGTCTCAATTCAAGGCATTGAAGAGCTCCATGTTTAGGAAAGTTCAAACATTTCGATTATAGATGATGTCTTGTGTAGATCATCTTTTATTTCTGGCTTTCAGCTTTTTAGCAGTATACACGGCTATGCTAAATTGAGGGATTGCCTTAGATTTGGATAACTTATGTTAGATTTTATTATGTTATACTATTTGTTAGTAGGGTCCATATGTAATGGCAACCGAACCTTAGAGATGGATTTCAATCAGATACAAAATATTTTTCTCCTTCAGTAACAACGGCTAAATTAAGTTTTAGGCCATTGTCATTGAGAGGGAAACAATTATTTTTTTAGTTTCTGATTGTAAGTGTTAGGGATAT
>OY365810.1:17021663-17083662 GCA_959347315.1 Bimastos eiseni
TACAGACGAAGACAGAAGAAGACAGACGAGGACAGACGAGTACTGTACGAGGACAGACGAGGACAGTTAAGTACAGACGAAGACAGACGAGGACAGACGAGGACAGATGAGTACAGATGAGTACAGACGCAGACAGACGAGGACAGACGAGGACAGACGAGGACAGATGAGTACAGATGAGTACAGACGAAGACAGACGAGGACAGCCGAGTACAGACGAAGACAGACGAGGACAGACGAGGACAGACGAGGACAGATGAGTACAGATGAGTACAGACGAAGACAGACGAGGACAGCCGAGTACAGACGAAGACAGACGAAGACAGACGAGGATAGACGAGGACAGACGAGTGCAGACGAAGACAGACGAGGACAGACGAGGACAGACGAGGACAGACGAGGACAGATGAGGACAGACGAGTACAGACAAAGACAGACGAGGACAGACGAGTAAAGACGAAGACAGACGAGGACAGACGAAGACGGATGAGAACAGACGAGTACAGACGAAGACAGACGAGGACAGATGAGGACAGGCGGTGATTGAGTTATAGAACAGAATTCGTTGCTGTTCGGAAGTTAGCGGAATAATGTTGACAAATCCTTCGTAACATCCTTAGTGACTGATTGTCTAAACGCTACTTAGCCACATCATACTCACAACTTCTCTCTCACCCATCTCACGACCGATAGCGAGTGGGTCAAACACACGCATCTCATGCCATACATGATGGGAGACATGCGCTGCGTAGACAAAGATATTTGGAAGTCAGTGCTAGGCCTCTGCCTACGATTTAGGTTATGTTGACAAATGGGCCTATACCAAGAAATAGACCTATTTGCACGGACCTACATTCGTTTCATGACATGTCGTGTGTGCTTGGCCTCGCATTGTGTTGACCTGAACATGACACACATGTATATTCCCTGATGAACAAACAAATGCTTGACATTGTTTTAACAACTTTTGAGAACCTCTCCAAAAGCTAAGGGATGAGTATCTTACCAATAACTGACACGTCAGATGAACTCTCTTGACTTCTAAACCATATACATGTATCCTTAGCATGTAATATTAAGATTCTACATTCGTTTCATGATATTAAGAACTTCGAGTCTTTTCAGCTTAAATACGTGGACGAACATAGTGGAAACCGCACTGTGACCACCCACGGGCTATCCTGTGAACAGCTCCTCTGATTTGATACAGCGCTCGTGAATAAGATGGTGCCCTGCACTTGGCCTTCAAGTGGCAATTTAAAAGTTTGGAGGTCACGATTACGATTACGATACACACTGTGTTTTTTTTCTAGGATTTCTATAGCGCCGCATTAATGCAAACAGTTTCAATAGATGACTGTTGCGTAGAACGACAGCGTTTGAGAGTCGTAATTCTTTTCGACTGTCGTAAGAGGAACTTGAAAATGGGTAGTATTGAACGGCCAGTGTTCAGATAAATTCATATGCATAGGTCTAGTTTAATTGGAGCGTTTAGTTATCAGACAAATAAATCAGCTGAGAGCTGCTGCAGTGCCCAACAGTCCAAGATGGCGACTAGGCACTGCGCTGCTCCAAGATCCGCCTTACCAAATGCTGCCAAAGGATCAAGGGCGACAAGTGAAGAAATGACGACCTTCTTTCATCAATAAGGCTGATCATTTCCTGTGACCGTAGGCAGCAGTCAAATTGCATTGACAATAAGTTGATTGAGAAGCCATTAACATTATAGGGAGTGCAGTTAAATTGATCTGAAGCAACATATCTCTCAATGAAACTGAAAATAAAGTTGGAAAGCAACACACGGTGATTGGATTGTTCTTGTACGATTTCTTAGTATGGCGTAGAGCTAATTGTGGACGATTGCAGAATAAAAGCAGCCTTACGTGATGGATTAAACTCTACGTACATTATATATACGCCATAATATATTTTACAGACATATAGGCCTTCTCTTAAATATGTATTAATAGCATCATGAACGGTCTTACGGTACAAGTTCATCTATAGTCTTGCAAGACCCCATTGAAGAATGCGTTAACACATGAGCTTCTATGAAGTTGCATAAAGTTAACTGCGAAACACGCTTAGTTGCAACATGTGATTATGTGACATGAGCTTCTTTGTCGGTTGCAAAAGGCCCAGGCACTCACGTTGAACAGATCCAACCTATTCCTAGCCATAGTTGATACGTTCAGAGTTAGGCCTACTTGACCAAGTTACGCCTTTAGAGCATAGGCGCTAAATAAACACGTAATTATAAATAGGAAATGAATGCAACCAACCGGTCGATGGTTCAATTGCTGCTGCCTCCGTATATATCACGATAATTGTCATCTGCGTGAGAAGGACCAGCAGAAGCAGCATCATATTCGTCGTCATAATTCTCATATTCTGCAGAGGTCAGCGGGTGCTTTAAATATCTTGGAGTCGTCTAAGTATCTGGAAAGTTGTGTAAATATATATATATTACATATAACATATATTTAACATAAGGTGTATATATATATTACATATATTTAACATCAGGTGAAGTCATGATTAAGTGCAATGTTTGAAAAGAAATTCTTATATTAGAGCAGGTTACAGTTCTATATTTTCACTGGACTCAATTTGGATACCTATATTTTTGGACTGTGAGATATTCCTACAGAGGCTGCTATGCGAAGCAGAAACAGGTGAAAAGTTGGCTATTCTGGCTGATCCAAGAGACTGGACCTCGATTGGCAGAGGTCATAGGAGCTCTGACCTCTGCTATGGGTCATGGACCCAGTGATGCGTCAATCTGAAGATCTTTCAACGATAGACACAGAGGTGTTAGAATCTGTGGGAACATGATATATATACGGCCATAAATATCATCACCTCACGAACATCAGAACCTATGATGACTATTTTGCCATATACAGAGTGAGAACGACTAATATAAATTGACTTTACCGTGAGAGCAGCTGCTGTGACTAAATCTCAGACGATGTTACAGGCACAAAGCGATCCTGACACCTTATTATTCTCTTGTAATATTCGACCGTCATTCAGAGTCCATATCGAAGACCAGCCAAGTTTTGGAAGCGTCTTCAAAACACAACAATAGTTGGCCTGCCAGCGATGACGGCAACTACTGCATTAAGTTCAGCACTGAATGCATTTGGATGGTTGAACCAACGCATTGACGGAGCCTATATAACTCAGCCTGCAGAGTGGGCTCAGGCTAATTGGTACAGGCAGCAGGCGGCTCAAATATCGTCCTTTCATTCGTTAGCGGTCGATTGGTGAAGAGCTCCTCTATGAGCTAAGCATGTAAATCAAACCTGGCTTTTTATGCCTGACGAATATATTTGACAAACATCGTCGTTGAATTATGTTGAAGTACTGACTCGTGTCTGGAGGATGGACACACACACGCAAGCACGCACACACAAACACACACACATGTGCACACACTGAGCCACACACACAGCATATGTGTATGTGTGTTTTATATATACTATATATATATGATTGAATTTATTTAATTGCACACTTGTGTGAAACCAATTGCTATGGTGGATGGCTAATGCTATGGTTTCTACTTTCAGGACTTTAAGGTCCATGCTGAGATAGATGCGCTGTAGCGTAACTTTCACGTAGCCTACGTTTAGGAACACGTGTTGCAGTTATTATGATCGAATCTTGTGATTTGCATGGCGCTGTTTTCGTTATGTTCAAGATGTTATCCTCTGACGACCCTCGTCACCGATTACCGCCGTGGAAACAAGCTGTCTCTTCGGCTTGACCTCCCTGTGCTTTGACCTGGCACCTAAACATAGGCCTACAGGCTACAGGGCAGCTTGGCTTTTGTGAATTTCACTTGATATAGTGCCGGTTTCTCTGATGTGGCTTTTGAGGGCGCTCAGAAATACTCTAAGAATTACTTTGCATTATGTCAAGCGCTGATTGCGTTGAGTTAGATCGCAAGAGTAATCATTATACAACGGAAAAGGTATAAATGTGGATGGCAGAAGGAGTTCGATGGATTAGAGAGGCCAGGATCCTTAGGTGGAAATGCGAGTTAAAAGAGATGAGTCCTAGGTGGAAATGCGAGTTAAAAGAGATGAGTCCTAGGTGGAAATGCGAGTTAAAAGAGATGAGTCCTAGGTGGAAATGCGAGTTAAAAGAGATGAGTCCTAGGTGGAAATGCGAGTTAAAAGAGATGAGTCCTAGGTGGAAATGCGAGTTAAAAGAGATGAGTCCTAGGTGGAAATGCGAGTTAAAAGAGAAGAGTCCTAGGTGGAAATCCGAGTTAAAAGAGATGAGTCTTAGGTGGAAATGCGAGTTAAAAGAGACGAGTCCTAGGTGGAAATCCGAGTTAAAAGAGATGAGTCCTAGGTGGAAATCCGAGTTAAAAGAGATGAGTCCTAGGTGGAAATGCGAGTTAAAAGAGATGAGTCCTAGGTGGAAATCCGAGTTAAAAGAGATGAGTCCTAGTTGGAAATCCGAGTTAAAAGAGATGAGTCCTAGGTGGAAATGCGAGTTAAAAGAGATGAGTCCTAGGTGGAAATCCGAGTTAAAAGAGATGAGTCTTAGGCGGAAATGCGAGTTAAAAGAGATGAGTCCTAGGTGGAAATGCGAGTTAAAAGAGATGAGTCCTAGGTGGAAATCCGAGTTAAAAGAGATGAGTCCTAGGTGGAAATGCGAGTTAAAAGAGACGAGTCCTAGGTGGAAATGCGAGTTAAAAGAGATGAGTCTTTGGTGGAAATGCGAGTTAAAAGAGATGAGTCTTTGGTGGAAATCCGAGTTAAAAGAGATGAGTCTTAGGTGGAAATGCGAGTTAAAAGAGACGAGTCCTAGGTGGAAATCCGAGTTAAAAGATATGAGTCTTAGTTGGAAATGCGAGTTAAAAGAGATGAGTCCTAGGTGGAAATGCAAGTTAAAAGAGATGAGTCCTAGGTGGAAGTCCGAGTTAAAAGAGATGAGTCTTAGTTGGAAATGCGAGTTAAAAGAGATGAGTCCTAGGTGGAAATCCGAGTTAAAAGAGATGAGTCTTAGGTGGAAATCCGAGTTAAAAGAGATGAGTTTCGAGTCGAGACATGAGTGGCATCATAATAATTAACCGAATGAAACGAATTGAGCAGCGAATTTTGAATAAGTGAAACTTCATTTATAGAGCAGAGGCTTGTAGCAGGCGATTTACTTGAGTGAGGAACAAGTGTGGAGTAGAGTCATTGTTTTGATTGTTTAGGATGTAATTGCTCATTGTAGCTGGCCAATAGTTCAATGGCACTGCGTCGAAAAGAAGTTGATTAGCAATACATCATTTGTTCCTCCCTCCAGCTCTCCTCGTTTGCCCCATCCTGCAGTCATCAACCCTAATTCTCTCTTCAGCAATTCTCCTGCTACCGTCCCTGTGGTCATCCTCCGCTGTCAATCTCTTCAGTCACTCTTTCTTATCCTTCTACATGTACATAGCCTTTCTTCAAATGAATCTATGCTTCTTCGCTGAGACGACTATAACTACAGTTATCCCTGTCTTCAACCATTATCCTTAGTTTCTCCCCACAACTCTTCTTCTCTTCTATCCTTCCTCGTAGTCATCCGTATCTAATTCTCCCTGCTTAATTTCTCCTCCTTCATTTCTCCTGTAGCCATCCTGCTTCATCCTCCCTGCGGTCATTCTCTCCTATTCTCCCTTCAGATGTCCTCCTTTATTTCTCCCATCGGTCATTTTCTCTTTTTCGTCATGCGTTTATCTAGTGATTGAATTGTCGGTTGAGGGTGGATGTGGGTTGGGGGCGGGCTTCATCCACCCAGTTCATTTTTCAACCCCGCCAGTTAATTCTCCAAAAGTTACCTTGAGGTCAAACAAAATCCTAAGATCAGCTTTCAGTGACACTCACAGTTTGCCTCTACAATTTAGCCCGTATCCCGGTTTCAGGCTCGTAAGAATTCTATTTGAGATAGGATGAACCCCTCCCCAGTTCAGATCTGACAATTCAAACCCTGCATTCATCCCCTTTACCCCTCCCTTCAGCCATTCTCCTTTTCCTTTCCCTATACTGTTATCCTCCTCAACCCTTCCTTACATCCTTCCTCATTCCTTCTTTCGGTCATCTTCTTTCGTTACACCCTGCAGTCATCTTCGTTTTCCCTCTCCTTAGCCAACCTCCTTCATCCTCCCAGTCGTACAGCTGCCTTCTTCCTTCCCTGCAATCATACTCACTTATCCCTCGCTTCAGAAATATAGGTTTCATGTTTGTCTTGAACATAAATTGGTTGATTTTCAATAATAGGCCTAATATAACGTTTTGAGTGACTTCTGAGTCTCATATAAAAGTTTCCCTGAGTGTTGGTTTGCCATCCAGTAATTATTGCAGGTGGTTGGGGTCCTTGGGGATTGGAGGCAATTGTTCTGGCCAAGTACGTTAAGTCCTCAAATGGCATGAGGAGTACTGTAACTCGTTCAACCATGTCAAACGAATGTCTGTCTCTGGCAGTTCCAGCAACTAGAATTGTCTCATTGATTTGACCCCCACCCCAGACTCTAATCTGGCACATGAGCGGACAAAGCAGTTTCATGTGTACTGTGGACTTGGTTTCATTTAGCGTCTGTGATAATTACATCTTTTCTCTTGAGGCCGCTTTTGTGTGGCGCTGATAAACGTCGAAGATTTGCATTTACAATGCCTTCTTACAGTCGTAAAGCTCGGTCATCACACAACACAAAAGAATGCTAACGACAGGACAGTTGGCGTCGCATCGTTGACGCTGACTCGGTCAGCTGAGTCCGCCTGGCTCCGCCATCAGAAGAGAACATGGAATGGAATCAGACTGCCTCTGCATCAGTTGTAGTGGTATCAAGACATTCAAGAGCAATGACGAGGGCACACCACAGCGCAAACTTGAGGTTAAGCAGGCGAAGGTAAGGGTGCATCTGTAAACAATCCTAACGTAGTGCCGTCATCGTAAATAAAGATGGGTCAGTTCTCAATAGGACTTCTAAGTAATACAGAATATATAAAACCAAAATCCGACATAGATGACATCAACTGCACAGGTCTTGCAGAGCAGCCAGAGCTTGACCCAAAATCAGGTGGCGAGTTCCAGAGGCCTAGGTAGGCCTATAAACGACCGAGAATTACTGAGAACGAAGAACCGCTTTCAGATTCAGGATGCAACAGGAGTCAAAGCATTCAGTGAGCGAATGTTGTTAATTCAGATGACGGAAAGATTTCAGTGCGCAAACTACGCGAGGTTTTTCGGTGTGTACACTACCAATTGGTTTTTTTAACGTGCGTAAACTACAGAAGTCAATTTGAACTGAATTATACGATGTTATTTTCATCTCCACTAAGTTAGAGACCTGCGCACTTTTATTGGTTACGGATCAGCAATCGCTATGTATACAGCTTTGAACTACACAGACAACAACAAACCGACTGAAAACTGCAGCCTTAACAGAATAGGCAGAAGAATGGTGATCGCAAAATCACGTTAATCCTAGATTTATCCGCTTATAATCGCACTGGCCTTTGTATTTCATCTGCATCTGCAGCTGTGCTGGAACTAAACGATAATTACAAAGCATTAGAGTAGGTTCATTTATAGGGCCTAAGCGTCCACCCCGAAGTTCAGCGTGCTGGACTAAATATTGCATGCTTACATGCACAGATAAAAACACAATACATGAGTCATTTGTATGAATGTTCAATCAATTGTTTCAGGGTTGAACTATACAGAGATCGTATACTCTACAAGAAACTCGCTCAAGTTATCTGAGAGACACGTAGGCCTAAATATCATTAATATATGATTCTGTATAAGCACTACAGCTAGAGTGTTGTGTTTTGGAAAGTCACAAAAACACGTGCTCATCAAGCGAATTGCCAGGCGAACCAGCTTGATATGCATTTAAGGTCGCCTTCGTAACACGTGCATGCTTTGTCAAGAGAACTGGTGATTTCTACCGGGAGTGAATGTAGACACATCTCGGAGGAGAGAATTGTACAGTTCAGAAGGGTAGTTTGTATTAAAGAAAGTGTTCGTGAACATTCGACTTTTAGGCTAAGCGTCGTCACCTCTTTGGGGCTTTAGAGTAATTGGGAGTCGTCCATAAGTAACGTCATGCAATTTAACGTCACACCTGGTACTAATTATCCCAGGTAACACGTCGTCACAAAAGTCATATTCACCCTCAAATATGACGTCAGAAAACTCTGACTCCGAAAAATCAGATGTCCAGAATGCTACATGTACATGCAAATTTTCTTATAATTATCGAAAAAGCAATTTATAACTGTAAATATACTTAAAACTGTATTTTAGAGAGAATTAAAATGAAGAAAATGTAATTATTACACTCATTATGCAATCCACAAGATGAAAAGCTCTGGTAGAATCATTACATTTATAAAAGTGTTTAATAACATTAGCTTGAAACAGTCGAAACTTTATGTTTTCCATTCTCCCACGGAGAAGCAAAATGCTCCTTCATGGAATAAATCGGGAGAACTCTAATCTCATCATCCTGTTCAATGGATATTCAATTCAGATCGAGGGTTCTGGATTTGATCCGGTTTCTTATGTACTAGCAGCTTCTAATCTCCATCCAATAAACGACTTTAATTATTTTGTGAAATTTGCGAATGACACATACCTGATAATTGGCTCGTCTCATCTTAACATCGCAGTGGAGGAGTTTGAGGGAATATCAGCTTGTGCTATATTGAAAAACTTGCACCTGAATACAACCAAGACCCGCGAGATGATCATTCATGGAAAGAGAAACTCTTACACACAAATTTCGCTGATGATCCCCGAAGCAGTTCGAATCGATAGTGGAATCGATAGACTCAAAGTGTCCTGGGAGTAACTATAAGATCTGACCTACGAATGACTACCCATGTGGATAATATCCTGGCCTCATGCTCATCCTCAGTGTGTGCCCTTAGTGTACTTAAATCCCATGATTTACCACCTATCGCTCTACATTAAGTCGCAAAAATGACTTCTATTGCCCAAGTACTGTATGCCACTCCGGCCTAGTGGAGATACACCAGAGCCGAAGAACGTGATTGGAGCAGCTGCTGGAGAGGATGAAGCGCAGAAAACTTCCTACAGCCTCAAGCTCCGACTGTTGCAGAAATGGCGGCAGAAGCGTAGGACGGGCGCCTATTTAAAGATGCTCGATTTAACGACCAGCATGTTATATATATATATATATATATATATATATATATATATATATATATATCGGCTAATACACAAACATCGACCACCGAACGGCCATGCGCTCCGACCCTGGAGTCATGATTTTGTTTTACCAGATAAAGATACTCACTTACATAAATCATCTAACTAACTAACTGATTTTCTGTATAGGCATAACGATAAACTGACTAACTGTACTTATCATCATCATTGACCATTGTAACTAGAGACTGCAATTCCGGACCATCATTTTTCCGGAATTTCGGGATTTTTTCGGTAAATTCCGGAATTATTCTGGAATTCTCATTGTGAACATATTGATCAACTCATTACTGTCAATTTTAAAAAAATTCACAAAACAAATTCAAATACCAATTTTATGTGAGGCACGGTGACCGATTAGTGAGGCACGCTGGCCGACTGTGAGGCACGATGCATGGCCGATTTGTTAGAGCGGTTGGCCCGCATCGTTCAGTGTGCGCTGAGTGAACGGGTTCGACCATCTTCCGAGATGTCACTGTGTGCTGTGTAGGGACCTTGAGCAAGTCTTTCGCGCACAATTGCCCTGCATTACAAAGTCTGCAGTTGCTCCGTCGAGTCGTGTTTGCCCTTTCGTGCACGACTTGTTAAAGGACGTTATAAGTGCCTAGTTGTATTGTATTGTATTGTAATTTTATATCTACTTAGCTAGTCTGTACCAAACTACACATGGATATAACGCGTTCGTGGAATACGAGAGTCTTATTGCGCATAGTTCCGAAATCTAATAGCACAATATATTTTTTATAATTGAATTATTCAAAGGCATGCCTCACATTAAATATAGGGCTTACTATATTATATTCATAATTATAATATAATAATTATGTAAATAAATAAAGTTCTAAATCTTGTGTTCCTTGAATTATGATAATAATAATGATATTAGCTGCTATTCAAAACCATAATTTCACTTCCGAAATTCCGGATTTCGTGTTTGAAAAATTCAGGAATTTCGGAATAAAAAAACCGGAATTTTCGGAATTTCGGAATTCAGAAATTTCGGAATTGCAATCTCTAATTGTAACAAGCTGCGTTTTTGTCAGCGTAGAACCTGAATAAACGAAAATTGATTGATCTTCTTCTTCTATTCAATCCACACTCTCTCCATACATATATATAAGTATAAATATATATATATGAATATATATATATATAAATACTTTGTTTGCGATTACGACCATGTGTTCACGTTGCCGACGTGTAACGATTCTCTGTGGGCTGATGCGTTTATGCAAAATAATTGATTCCTGACTGTGTGTTTCAGAATGGCTGCATCACTTCCAAACCCCAAACTTGCCATCGAACGTAAAAGTAAATAATTCAAAAATTAATTATAAAAATTAATTAAAAATTAATTAATTATAATTAGTGTTCTTAAATTTTGGTGACAATTACTGCTAATTAAGTGGAACTTGTTTAATTAAGTGAAAGTTTTTAATAAAATTGTTTGATGTGATGATATAAAGTCACATTTTGTCGACCCTCCTCCCCTCGTCACACATCGTCACAAAATAGATGATCCCCTTCCAGGCGAGTGACTTAATTTATGGACGGCCCCTTGAGAGTTGAAGCTTAAAACGGATTGTCTTCAGTAAATTAAATTTTAAAAAGTCAGAATGAATTAAATTAATAAAATTGAATTGAATGGCACTTTCAATGTGAACGACACTTAACCCGAGCCAAATTCAACAAAACAAAACTCAGAAAAGCGGTTAAACCAGGTTTACTAAAATCAGATTTCCTCTGCTGCTTCTCTTACAGCAAACACTGTTGGAAGTTGATCTAAACAGGTCATTTTAGAACTTAGCATTGTCGACTCTTTCTAGCTCTCAAGTAAATGAGTGTTGAAAGACGGTGTAGGCTATCAACAATTAAAAATTTGCAAATCCCGATGCAAACTTAACTGTGGACAACATTAGAGTACAGCTAACTTCAACAGAGCGTACCTCAGGAAAGACGATGTCACGATGGGGGATAACAGGTGATATCGGGAGGCCTAGATTCGGAGCAGAACCCCACCGACGCATCAAACGAGGACCCGGGTCAAATCAACAGCCTGGGGCGAAACACCTGTACGGAGATAGGACATGATACCAGAAGAGGCAATGGGCCGTAACTCCCGCCAGAAGCGGATTTAACCAGAATTCCTGCCGTCAATACTAGACAAGCCGAACAGTTATGAATAGATGTGTGAACTATGAAGAGACGCCAACGTGATCTATGAATAGACACGGTCTCTAGGACCTAGCGAATCAGACAATATAACGGCCTTTTGATGCGAGACTTCAAAGGCCCCTTAATGACGCTAGGGATCTTAGGAACGGGTATATATATCAGGCGGACTGAGCATTATGTATCATTGAGCCGGTGTAGAACTGCAGACATGGTCAACGTTTGCTGTGGATTCTGTCAACGCTTATAATCAACGATATTTCAGTTGTACATATGATTTAACTTACTATTAAAGTTTTCTTACATTAACACCGGTTTGAAGTCAACCGTCTGGAAATCGTCTGTCCTTAATAATACAAACAAGGAGGCAAGTCCATGACAGACGACGCCAGGCATTTTGAATACAGGTTTGAGGGAATGCTTTTAAACTTAGAGATCGTGCATGGACGCTCTCTGGACTAACTAAACTTTGCTTTGTTTCAATAGAACAATTGCTCAAAAATAATTTAAAGTGATTGAGATCTGAAAGGGATTGTCATTAGAAAATAAATAAAAGAAATTCAGAAAGGCAGCTGCACTGTGAACAACATTGGAGCCAGGGATGTGGTCTCGAGACCGCGGTCTTGGTCTCGAGACAGGAAAACTGCGGTCTTGGTCTTGGTCGTCGAATGCATGGGTCTTGGTCTTGTTCTCGGACCATCGGTCTTAGTCTCGGTCTTGGTCCCGAATGCGTCGTTCTTTGTCTTAAAGGAACGGTCTTGGGATTGGTTTCCATCTTAAATTAGCGTTCTTGATCATTTGCCGTATCAGAGCAATTTTTAGATATTTGTCGGTTATTTTTCGATTATTAGAGACATCGGATATTTAGGCTTTACGCGATCGTTATCGATTTATGACGTGCTGACCAAACTAAGAGATCTTTTATTTATATATATATATGTTACTGTGTGCAGAAAAAAATTGCATTTTCAATGGAATTCAAAATTTGTTTCAGAAATTTCAAGGCTTTGAAACAAACTAATATTTATGTTGCCGGCTACGTGTAGACACTGTTAATCTACAATTCTAACGTCCGTGGTGCAAGTACACCAATCAACCAGAACGCTAATCTACTTGTTCAGATGCCTTAAAATATTTACCTATCGAATACTGTAGGTAATTTATATTGTGACATTCTCAGGCCGATGCCAAGCGCTGAACCCGCAAAAGTTCAGAGTGGCTGGTCAAACAGTTTTCTGAACCATTATAAAACCTAGTATTCTTCAGCAATAGGATTAACGTTTTAAGCGTGTTATTCCGATTTAGCGTCTTAATAATTGAATTGTTTATAGAAAAGATAATCGGTGCAGGTCTTGGTCTTATACCATCCGTCTCGTTCTTGGTCTTGGTCTCGAACCACTCGGTCTCGGTCTCGGTCTTGAACCTCTTGATCTTGGTCTTGAGTTTTGGTCTTGTGCGCATCCCTGATTGGAGCCCAATTCAACACAGCAAAGATCAGTAAACAAGACACATCCAAGGTAGGCTATGTTAAATTTTAAATTCTTCTGTGCTGTTTTATGAAAACAAACTGTTGGCAAATTCCACTTGCGGGGTTAGGTCAGTGTAACATTAGTCTATTGAGAGATCAGTTGGTGTAACACACTGCAATCAATGGCAGAAACTAAGACAGTGTTGCCAATTTCCAAGTGAGTGAGTTGTTTCGTTCAATTCAATGTCCGGGGACAGCTTTAGACACGTAAAGTGGATTCTCGAGATATGGTTTTGTCATACTTAGACCATTAGACGACAACTGGATGTAATGACCCATGAGTAGTGTTCACCTTTCTTGCATTAGCCCAGTGCAATATATCTTTAGTCAGCCAAAGTCGACGCAGTTCACCACAACAACACTTCAACAAAGCAGAGCTCATAAAAGAAGACAAGTATTTAAAATTTAAAGTATTTAAAATTTGAATTATTCTGTTTGCTCGTTTGAGACACTTCAGGATTTAAACATTTTTAGCGTATAAGAAATACGGAAGATTAATAACATACATACGTAGTATGTTGGCTTTGCATGGTCTCTCTAATGTCCGCCCATACGAACTACACCAGACTAGTACAGAATCTGGAAGACAATGAATGTTGCAAAAAGACTATTGGAAGTTTAGAACATTGTCTTCGGTATGGAGAAGGTCATACGAGACGTGGGTGAATGACTGAATGAGGAGGCTATAATTTATTATGCGTTTCGGCCTTCAAAGATGTAGTCATTTAATTATATTTTACAGGATTAGAATTTCTAAAACGAAAGGATTGCTGTATATTTGTTTATTTTGCAAACAGTATCGTGGTTTGTGGATGTGTTAGTGAAGCCTTTGGCCAAAGTAAGCTACCTCCTATAGGCTTAAATGGCGAAAAATCTCGTCCGAACAATGCACTGAGAAATGTGCATGTCAAGGTCATACCGTATACGGTCGTTATAGAAAATGTGTAGGCTACATTTAGGCAGGCCCGTCGAGAGCAAAGTGGGGGCCCGGTACAGCTTATACTTTCTTAGTATGAATTAAAGTTTTAAAAAAATCAAAGAGTGGGCCCTTTGTTTTTTAGTTCGGGGTGGGGCTCCTTATTTATTTAGTTCAGGGCGGGAGTCCGGGTCATTTGTCCCCCCCCCATTTTCCCTCTCAGTGAGCCTGCATTTAGGTCCACGTTTAACAATCCATAGGCCTATACACACTTGTAGGCTACATTTATATATCATGCCGCGTCATATCGCCGTCGTCCTTTCGCGACGAAAGGATCTACGTGATAGACGAGCCGAGCCTTGTCTATCAGGTAGCCCACTGCGCTCATTAGGTCACTTCCTTTTAGTCCAGTTCACATCAATAGGCCTATAGGCCCATGTGTGTCCATCTTTTTGATGCCCTTGTTTTCAAACGCTTGATTGCGTTTCTCCTCTTGCTTGAATTGCCTCCTTAACGTCCAGGCTTCGCAACCATACATTGCCAGCGACCACACCAGAGCCCCAATCAGCCGTAATTTAGTCCTATTGTTCACGAACTGGTTCTTCCATATTTTCGTCAATTTGACCATAATCGCCATCCCCATGGCCAGCGTTGATTTCACTTCGCTGGCGCAGTCCGTATCTTTCGTCACCTCGCAGCCCATTACTCCAGTCTTCCGGTGCCCACTGCGATCCTAAGGACATTCTCAGTGTTAGTCATTGTTTTTGTTTTTGAGGCGTTTATCGCCATGTTTACTCTCCTGCAGCACTTTCAACGCGATTTACAAGCACTTGTAGTTCTTCCGGTGACTTGTCTAACAGGATATTTATAGACCTGTGCATAAATATAGATAAATGTAACATATTCTAGACCTAAACATGCAATATCTTTCTGGAGTCATCCACAATGGACGTCCGCAACGAGGGAGGAGGGGTGAAAGAGGAGGTGGAAATACGGACAAATGTGGAACGGGAGATGGTGATGAATTGTGCGGACGTCTGCGTGTTACCGTGCTAAAATTATCGCCCAAATCACGTTATATGGTAGTTGCGTCATTATCTTAGTTGTTTATTAATAGCTTTAGGTTAATTATACTTCACGTTGTGAAAAAGATATACAGGGTGGCCCAAAATAAGTGGGACCGCCTAGAGCAATCTTGAGAAATCTATATATAAAATTATGTTTTGAGCGGTCTTCAAACCTTAATATTCTTCTTACTTATTATCTCAACGCGTGACGTCATTATTTCGTTAACTTTCGGTCGCCATCTTTACAATTTATTTAATATTTTATTTTGTTATAATGACAAAAATAACAGCAGAAGATCGTATCCTGAGAATGTCATCTTCATTGAACCAGACTTGTGGCCTCCAAATAGCTCGGATTTGAACCCAGTAGATTATGCTACCGGGGGTGCCCTCCAAAAAAAATTTACTTTCGTTGTAAATTTGCAACAATAGAACAACTGAAATTGGCCATTGTTGAAGAGTGGCAACATTTGTTTCAGAGGTTTATAAACAAGAGCATTGACCAGTAGCAAAGTCGTTTATAAAAAAAACTGTTGAAAACCGATCAGCGTTTATTAAATTTGTTCAATCTGTTATTAAAGTTGTTTTACATAGCTTTATGCAATCTCATTCCTTGTGAACAAATATGTCTATTAAAAGTCAATGCAGCAAATAACAACAATATACATGATTATCGTAATAGGCCTAAATTATTAGTGCATTATCAACAGTTGCAATGGTGGTGGCTGATACATGCGTGATGCGGATGTTGGTGGACACATGCAGACAGAAGAGGAGTAAAAGGTAGCCTTTTTGCGTACGTCCTTTATGGAAGACCCCTATATCTCCTCAAAGTCCTACCCACCCCTCAACGTGGTGAGGGGTGAAACAGAGGAGCTGGAGAGTCTCTGCTGAGGTAATGCCATCAGAGGTGAAGCCTTGGGCCCAAGTTCTTCGTAGGGCGCGACGCAAGGTGGAAAGGCTCAACAGGAACTTGTCTGCATAGGCTATGACACGACTTACTTGAGCATTGGCTTAAAGAATACTTGACTCTGGGCTTTATTTCTTAAACATTTTATGATGAGCTTATGTGAGCAAGGCGTTAGGTCGTTTGACGAGATTATGGGTCACCAAAATTTCAAGGTCGCGATTTATTGTTATTATTGTCATATCCATAAATCGCCCTGCACCGGTGACGATTGCCCTGGCTATGCTCTGTTTGCCAAAAGTGTCTGGCGCCTTCACTGCCAAGGTTGCAAGGTGTTTTTCGCAGCGTCGGTCGATTGGTTATCCGTCAATAAGGTCGAGCAGAAAAATATCGCGCTTCAAAAGGTCGCGCACAAAGTACCGCAACACAAAAGATCGTTACCTAATGAGACCGCGGCCAGAGGCGCGTTTACTAAATTTGTACATTGAGTCTGGGGCCGTCCATAAATGACGTCACGCACCTAGGGAGGAGTATACGTCTGGGACGATTTCTTACGAAGGGGAAATGTGACGTCACATCATGATATCAAACATCAAAATGCGAAACTTTATTTTAACATTTCATCCAATTAAACAAGTTTCACTTTCAATAACAGTAATTGCCACCACAATTTAACAATACTGATTATGTTATTTATGATTAGGCTACTGCATTCTTGATTATTGGATTGTTTACCAAAAGGTAAACTCTCGCCAAAGATGGTAGAGTCGTAAAGATATGACATTTCCTATCTCGCTGCGTATTTGGTTTCCACGCCAGCCGCGACACGTAGCGACAGGAGAAGTGGTATCTTAGTGGTATCTTAGCAACGACAAACGATTCCAAGGTAGGTGACGCGAACATTCAGTTACACAGCGGAGATAGGAAGTGTCACATCTTAGTCTACGACTCTACCATCTTTGCTCTCGCTGTCAAATCTGGCGTTTTCGGAAGTGCATCGCACAAGCAGAAATCAATATAATTAGCCCAAATGCATCCGGTCACAGAGAACCGAACCGAACTGAGAGAGTGTAGACTTGATAGACAGAGAAATGAAACGCTCTTATATAGCTACCGTATATGTAATATAACGTCGACCCTGCTCATTTTTCAATGGGAGTCTGATCGGGTCCTTCGAGTCACCGCTCGTCCTTTTGAATGGATGCATCGCGATCATTTTACACTTGCCTCGTTAGAAATGAGGTTTATAACGTAGGCCTAATGGGCGTCCTGCGTGGCTGCCGACGGTTAAATTCGCCTCATGTAGACTGTAGTAAAGTTTTTTAATTAAATTAATAATAATAATAATAATAATAATAATAATAATAATAATAATAATAATAATAATAATAATAATAATAATTACTTAGGGTTCCCGTGCAAGGACCGTAGGCTACTAAACCGAAATTTTAATCTCTGAAATAAGCCAGCATCGGTAAGCGAACCGCAGTAATAATAAGATATTCGTTTATATAGCAATAACACAATCTGACAATAACGCAGAAATGCTTAGGCTTGCACGAGTTACAATGAACAATAGTAGGCCAGTCGCTAGAATTAATTTTAAAAAACTAGTAAATGTTTTGTAGGCTTATAATGATCTAGACTCGTCTTTGGGTGTGAGGACATGGTTGTGTGCTCTTAGGCCTAATTGGTGATTGGCGTAGTGGAGGTAGGAATTGTTGAAAACATGCACGGGATGATGTAAACTGGAGAAGAGTAGATGCACGAGACGCGACCTATTTTTGCTGCATCCATGTTTGGGAATTGAAATTTTCTTCCGACCTTTCCGAAAATCAATTCTTTTCATCTGTCCCCCAAACCCGCAACCAAGTCTCCGCCTATGTAGGGTACTCTGGTGCTGCTGTGTAGCGTAGGCCTATCGTATGCAAATTACCCCACAAAGTTGAACTGGACGCCGTTATTATTATTACGCTAATTACGATTAGTTATATAGAAGATACTATAAAAGATTTTATGGTTATTTTATTTCATTTTAATATGAAATCACAAGAATATTTTTGAGCAACTTCTGGAAGCGAATAGGCTCATATTAAACCTAAGACGCAACCTTCGCTCTTACTAACATAGCTAACGAACCAAAAAATATTGACATTAACACAGCAATTATGAATTACCAAAATACACTTGTCATGTGAATGCTTAGCTGCAAAAATTAAGAATAGCCTAGCTATATTATCTAAAATAATTCAAACATGGGACATCTTATTTTGTATAAACTGTCTTCGTTCATTTTGGGGCTCCCTGAGATTTTATTTTGTATAAAATGCTTTCATTCATTTCGGGCCCCTGAGGTGTTGTTTTGTATGAAATGATTTTCATTCATTTGATGGCCCCTGAGATGCTATTTTTTCTCCTGGAATGTAGTGACCGGATTGTGGTGTGAATTTGATGCACCATCGATTGACAGACAGCACAGACTCTACTATAGGCCTGCGGCATGGACTGAATCAGCGACTGAGGTATCCCAACTTCAATCGATCCCCCCGCTTTTGAATTGATCACGTTTTTGGCTCAGAATTTTTATAAACGCTGAGAGACAAAATACTCAACAAGTTCTCAATAGGAGATATATTCGGAGAGCTTTGGTGGCTAATCTATCGGCTTTATGCGTGACGGGAGTTTGTTAGTCTAACCACTTCGTCATCACAGCTAATATATTACAGCGTGCAGCAAACTGATGAAACACTCTCAAGATGATCATTGTTAGCAAATAACTATCGTTGTGTGGCGTTCTGCCGCCCGAGCGCCTGCTAGCGTTCGGACGGTGTCGACTCCAGCTCGCGAACACGTCTGGAGTCGCCCGAGTCACTTCCTTATCAAATCTCAATGCCAAATGGTTGCTCTCTACATCTACCAGGATGAACGCTCTCACCAGTATAGATTAAGGATGGGCTTATTCTCCAAGAAACGCTGTTTGAATTAGTCACGAGGTCTGACTCTGCCTATTCCGCGGTCGCCGGATGGGCAACGTTCTGAGGATGGCCGTACTCAAAACAGGGTTCATAATCATACCGGCAGGAGTCTTTCTCGCCTTTCCTACCTTCCTAGCCTCTTCTTTCTGTCTACCTGATGCCGTACCATTCAACATCCTGTGACTCTGAAACTATCGCCAATGAGAGACACCAAACGTTCTCTTAAGTTACGAGGTTCAGACATATATACTTGAGACAAGTCACTAAGTCATATCGACCTAGACAATTCTCGGTAGCTAAATTCAACGATTTGTACTCCTAGACATTACTGTTCGGAACTCTCTAACTCTATCGTCCTAGACACTACAAGTCTCACATCTATTCGTCATATTGTAACGGTTGAGGGGTACGCTTACCTAGTGTCGGCCTGCTGTAGTGTCTGCCTGTTGTGTACACCTGTCTACTCTGTTCTTTCTACGGTGGTATCTACCTGCTGTATACGCTCATCTACTATCTACTGTAGATATCTACTATCTAATGTATCCTATCTCCTGTTTATTATCTACTATCTACTGTGTAGTTTCTACTGTCTACTGTCTCCTATCTACTGTGTATCATCTACTATCTACAGCAAATTAGTATAAAAGGAGTCGTCGCCTGGAAGATGGAATCGTCGTCTTCGCCTGGGAATCATCGTCGTCGTCGTCGTCGTCGTCGTCTGGAGATCGTCATCAGGTAGCCTTGTAGATTCGGCTTCGGCCTTACAGTCTCGGCTCCTAGGAAGCACGAATAGTCGTCGTAACTTTGCGATAGTCATCGTGGATATAGTCGTCGTGGATATATTCGTCGTAGATTTGCGATAGTCGCCGTCAGCCATTGACGTAGCGCTGCAGTTACTCGTTAGTTATCGACGTAGGGCATATTGAGGGAGTGAGATACGGACTGTTTCCGAATAGGCGCTACACAAGTATTGTTTTCCGTTGTACATTAAAAGAAGATTATCGAACAAGCGTGTCTTATTCCAAGTGTCATCCAGAAAGGAGCTATTTAAACCTTAAATGGTTAGTCTTCAGCAAACCACTGAAGCCTTACTCAGCGGACTGCAACTCGAACTACCCCCATATCGGACGGGGCTGCAAGGTGGTCATCCTGGTCACTGTCTAATAGGCCCCGTTCCGTTACAATATCATGCTAGACACTTAGCTATCACGCCATCTGCTCAACAAGTATCTCTAGGTCTATTTCCGCGTATAGCATAACGGCCGCACATGTATGTTTTTTCATGCACCACAATTGACGGAGTAAGTTCCCTTACTCGTCCTCTGTGTTGGCAGTAACCCACCAGCACTGATATATTCTGCTTCGATAAAAATGACACTGGCATGGTATTCACGGACTCTGATAGTGAAGGTCTTCCCTCTATAACCTTCGCTATCTGCACACAGATCTTCGATCCGACCTACGCACGAGGGGACCCAACCTCGCACTTCAGTCAGTTCTCGGAACTGTGTGACGACAAACAAATATGTATTCATCTGTGGGTACCCGACTACCCAAACGTACTCGTATCGATCACTTCGATCAGACACGCAAGTAGATACACTTCGGAAAAACGGGAGGAGTAATTATGACTAACGTAGGTAGCCAACAGTAAAATTTAGGTATCGATCAATTCTTGGTCTACTTGTTATCTTTAACCTTTTAACCTGGGTTTCCGACTGCCCAGACTTTCACGTGCCTCATGGTCAACTTCCGACTGTCCAGACCTTCACGGCCGCGTTCATCAGTTTCAGGCTTGTGTCTCGGACGACAAGGAACAACCCAGACTTTCACTTGCCTCTTGGTCCATTTCTGTGTGTGGCATACCGACCTCACACGCATAAGTTATCGAAAATCATGCACACGATTGACACGCTACAGAAAATCATGCACACGATTGACCGTCCTCTGCGTTGGCAATTGTCCGCCAACACCGTAATATATTCTGATACTCGGGAAACCGGGAGGAGTAACTATGACCAACGTAGGTAACAAACAAGAGTATTTATCGAAAGAACATAAAACCATCAAGAAGATATATTTGACTTTTAACCTGAAGGTATCAATCAGCACCAGTGTTTTCTCTTGTTTGTAACGTGCTCTTCTAACGGGGTCACCCTCCACATGTAATTCCAGCGGGTCCTTCGGGAATTTCCCGGTATTTCTATCGAACGGCCACCCGAACTCTGTCACTGTCTGTACCACCCTCGGCCACCAGAGCCTCTCTGACTATATGCGATCGCTAATCCTGGGACTTACCCAGTCTGTATCTATCACGGCCACCCGAATGTTAACGATCCCGGCTACCCGAACTTTCACGGTCTCCGACAACCCAAGTGCTGCCGGAAAACTTTGTGAGTAACTATGACCACGTTAGGTAGCCATGTATATATATTAACGAAACTGTACAGGGAAAAGAATATGCGGAATCACCCGCAATTATTGAGGTCTTCGGCACCAGTCATGACCGTTTCTTGTAATAGTCGAACGCATCAATGGGTCACCTTCCCAGTATTTAACGATCGCACCAACTGGGGAACGTTCCCCGTATGTGCCAACGCTCCACCGGAAGCTCTCTCGGTCTGTACGGTTGCTACTCCGGTAATCCACCCGGCTTGTATCTTTTGCGGCCACCCTAATTTTCTCGATCTCGGTCACCCGAATTTTCACGTCTCCGACAACCTGCTGAAAACCGTCAGGAGTAGCTATGACCGAACTAGGTAGCCAACCAGTATATTTCTCGGCCTGCTTTCATCTGTTATATACTTTAATATTCGATCATCCAGACTCTCACATGTCTGTAACTCTCATGTACTGCATCTATTCCTCCCATCGGAGGATTATTTATGTACTCGTCGCCTAGAGCTCTGACCAACGGTAATGCATCAACTCTCGCAAACTTCGTTTCTCATACTTGCTTCTCTCACAGGCACCTGAGGTAAGTGTCATCACGTTACCTCTAGGCCTATGTTTCACACAGACCTGTATTATTATAATCACTTTCCATGAAGCAATTGTACTCTGTCTCTTATACACTGGAACGAACCACGGGCAGCTCTTTCGAGGAAGTCCTCGAAAAGATTATGTAGTTAGATCTACAAGAAGAAATTCTACGGCTAATCCCGCAAGTAGAACCCTCGCGGAGAAACCGCGAGCCAAGATACTGCAACTAGACACACAAGTAAATAGATTTCTGGAAAACGAGAGGAGTATGTCTGACCGACATAAGTAACCAACAAAACCAACGCAGAGGACGGTCAATCGTGTGCATGATAACTTATGCGTGTGAGGCCGGTATGCCGCACACGGAAATGGACCAAGAGGCACGTGAAAGTCTGGGTAGTCTCAAACCCAGGTTAGAGATAACAAGTAGACCAGTAGACAAAGAATTGATCGATGCGTAAATATTACTGTTGGCTACCTACGTTGGTCATAGATACTCCTCCCGTTTTCCCGAAGTGTATCTACTTGCGTGTCTGATCGAAGTGATCGATACGAGTACGTTTGGGTAATCGGGTACTCACAGATGAATACATGATTACTTGTCGTCATACACAGTTCTGAGAACTGACTGAAGTGCGAGGTTGGGCCCCTCGTGCGTAGGTCGGATCGAAGATCTGTGTGCAGATAGCGAAGGTTCTAGACAGAAGACCTTCACTATCAGAGTCCGTGAATACCATGCCATTGTCATTTTTATCGAAGCAGAATATATCAGTGTTGGTGGGTTACTGCCAACACAGAGGACGGGAACTTACTCCATCAAGTTTGGGTGCATGATAAAATTAACGTGTGCGGCCGTTATGCCATACACAGAAATAGATCGAGAGATACGTGTTGAGCAGAAGGCGTGATAGCTGTGTCTAGCATGATATGACGAAGAGCTGTGAGACTGGTAGTGTCTAGGACTACAGAGTTTAGAGAGTTGAGAACAGTAATGTCTAAGAGTACAAGACGTTGAATTTAGCTACCGATAATTGTCTAGGCCGATATGACTTAGGGACTTGTCTCAAGTATATATGTCTGAACCTCGTAACTTAAGAGAACGTTTGGTGTCTCTCATTGGCGATAGTTTCAGAGTCACTAGATGCTGAATGGTACGACATCAGGTAGACAGGAAGAAGAGGCTAGGAAGGTAGGTAAGACGAGGAAGACTCCTGCCGGTATGATTATGAACCCTGTTTTGAGTACGGCCATCCTCAGAACGTTGCCCATCCGGTGACTGCGGAATAGGCAGTCAGACCTCGTGACTAATTCGAACAGTGTTACCTTTCTTGGAGAAGAGGCCCATCCTTAATCTATACTGGCGAGAGCGAACATCCTGGTAGATATCGAGAGCAGTCATTTGGGATTGAGATTTGACAGCGAAGTGACTGTGTGACTCCAGACGTGTCAGCCAGCTGGAGTCGACACCGTCCGAGAGCTAGGCAGGCGACGGGCGGCAGAGCGCCACACATATATGTATATTGTTGTATGTTTAGTTAGGATAAGACTGCTGCTTAATGAGTGATCACTAAGGATATATGCAACTGAGCTATGTATTTAATATCGATTGACCATCCTTATAGTAATGTTGAAGAGGAGATTGGCTTGGGCACTATATAAACTCTGTCCCCTCCATGTCTCATGCCTTTTCTGTTGCTGTTTCTATGTAATTCAGAACTGCGACGGCCAGTGGCGTAGCGACGGGGGGCGAGTGGGGCGAACCGCCCCAGGCGGCACTTGTCCTAGGGGCGGCATTTTCGGTAAAAAATATTGTTGTATTAGTTGCATTCTTCAAGATTATTGTTGCTCTTGTCTAATCCTAGCACAATGCTATTTAGCTTTTTCACAACTTAAAACTAACATATACGATATACCGAAGTACCATCAAAATGATCGAATGGCACCTAGTGTTTGCGGACATGAGAGTAGTCCTCATATAATTTGGCAGTAATTTATATATATAGGAGCGCCCAAATCCCCTAGCATAAACAGTAAAATGTGAGAAAATATTGGGTCCCGCACACACTGCACGGGACACATACAAATGTTTTTATCAAAATATATAGACGTTATTATTATTATTACTAAATTTATTTCATTCGATAGTTGCGAAAGTAATTGCGAAACTAAATTAAGTAGTCTCCTCTTGTGATTACGAACTTGCAGCAGACAAGATCTTCTGCGCTGTTTCATTATATTTTTCATTTTCATCTAAACTTGATTTCAACTCACCACCTATGTTTACACTAACTTTAGTTATAAATAGAAAAAATATTCATTTTTAGCGATATATATATTGCACATGTGTCAGATTAAATTGGCTGCGTTTACTCCGTTTAGTATCGCAAGTATCCAGGAAGCAGAACTGCTTGCCCACACAGAGTACCTACAGCCTATATCCGTGTTGTTTAATATTTTAGTTTAGGAATGACAGCATGAAAATTAATATTTTAGTTTAGGAATGACAGCATGAAAATGAAACCGTAGGCCTACTCTGTCCGTAATCTGTATAATAAGTTACCAGTTACCAGTCAATTCTTATTACTATGCTTACTGTAGTCCCATCATGATCAAAGGATATTCTATTCAAGATTTTTTCGATATGTAGAGAGAAAGAATAAAAAATTTACTGTTTAATTTTAATTTTATGGGAACTTTATAATTTTCGATCTAGCCTGCAAGACGTTTAGTAACTTTATTGTGAGACTTGCTTTTATGTTTGTTTTATAACTGGTTTATTTCTTAGTAAATACTATCTTATTCTATTTTCTTATTTTTACATTAAATGATAATGCATTTTAATTAGTTAAACAATTTTAATTTTGACAGTGCATGCTGATGCTATAACTAACTGTAGGCTCCTACAATGAATTTAATACTGAATAGAATAATCAAACAGGCGTCTTGTGCCTATCTTCCCATTGTGCATATCCCGGAATATGCACAAGAATAAAGTGATGGAAATAACATACAGGGGCAGAATTTTTAACCTTTGCCCCAGGCGGCACTTTGCCTCGCTATGCCACTGGCAACGGCCATTTAGTAGTAAACCAGTAGATTATTATGTGGCTGGGACTGCGGAACAGCTTTTGGGTATTTGGATATAACCTAAGGTTCACAACAATTTATTATGATGTGCATATATGCAAAGAGGCTTTTTAAATAACCTGAATTCTTTCCAATCATATATTAAACAAACCTTTAAAACAAATTAAACAGCTGAAATTATTGCAAACAGCAAAAATAATACAGAATGAAGCAAAATGGATTTTTCATCACTTCAGCTTCACTTTCTCTGAGTCAGTTTTCAACAACAAAACTAATGTATGCCGTAAAGAAAGGAAGGCGTGTCTGTGCTAAGGGGAGTGGTATTTGGGCAACAGCGCAATGCAGATTCAATCAAAATCCCAATGAAACAGTGAAGCTTAAACCAAATTCTAAAATATGCTGCAAAAAGTACAAAAACAAGGCAAGACAACTGTCGTTTGCTACTCGGACTTCTAAGTCTAAAAAACACATAGTTAGACATCCACTTTCTTTCACACATTCACGTTATATCCATAAAGTAGTGTACATACAGTAACATTATATACACAACACATATATACAAGCCATCAACTGCATGATATATAAACAGGGATTTGATAAAAAAATTATGCAAAATTCACTTGATGAAAAGAAATCCAAGAAACATTCTGTAAAACATTCAGCCACAAAATATAGACAACTGTATAGAAAATCAAATGAAGAAAAATTAATTTTTATCGGATCTTTGTAAGAAATAATTCAGGATGGTGAAACTTATCAAAATATAGGTACATGAACATTATGGGAGCAGGACATTGCCCTCTGTCATTACCCCGTAGGATAATACGGTAACTAATACCTCTCTTCCATTACCCACATCATCAGATAGGAATATTTAATTATTAATAAAACATGAAAAAGAGCATACAGCAATATAAATTTCTTATGGTCCATCCATACATTGCATATGCACTTAGTGGGTGATCGGATTTATGAGATTTTGCGTATGCGGTATAGATTGTGTATGTTCGTAAACTACATTTACAATAATGATGTTCACATTAGCCCACTTACATTGTAAAAAGCCTAATGTGGATATCATAAAAATTAGACATTTATTTTGCATACATATGCCTAAGTCATCCAAGATTATGACAGTCTATTGATGAAAAGAAGGAATGCCAGTTGTTTGCAATTTGTTTGTATTACTGCAAACAACATTCGAGACTGAGAGAAAGTAATTTATACTTTTGAAATACAACTGATATCTGGATTTTTGTTTTTTTTAGTATAATTAAATTCTGTTCAGATTGTACAGACCTAAAGTTTATGAAATGTAAATTGATTTTATCAAATAACAACTAAATTTTGGTATGCCATTCAGAAAGTAAAAATATTTATTTTATTTGACAATTATGCTGTAGGTTGCATTGTAGGCTATGCAGGCACACAAACTACAAGCTGCCAAACAGAATTAAGACAAAGTGGATAATTGCAGGGGGGGTAATGGCAGGGGATAATGTCCTAGACCCCATAATTATTTAAGCTCACAAATGACTCATTGTCAATATATACATATAATTAAATATACATAATTTAATGACTTTGCAGCATAAAATTACAGATAGTAATTCACAATGCATAATTCAGGGAAGAGAGAGATTAATGTTTAAATTATTTATTACTCTCAATTGATGACCTTTTCATAAATATATAGTCAGAAGACAATCGACCCCAGTCCCTTTTATTCATGGCAAAACCTAATGGTCGGCTGACAGGACAAGACTGCTGAAACAGAATAACTTTAAAGCACGTTTGGAATGATATCAAACACGGAACAGACATCTAGAACTTACGACATCATACAGCTCACCATCAACATATAAAAAGAGGCCTTCAGTTTCATAACAGCTACTATGTGTACAAAGTAGTTGTGCCAAATAGGGATGATCCAAGTGTCAATTTCCTGCTGAGTTTGAGTACCACGTTTTACGAGTTAAGTCGTACAGAATCCGAGTTTCAAATATTTATAAAAAAAGTCTCATACCATTGATTTTTAGTTTGGCAGTTTGCACAATTTTCATGAATTTTGGAATTTTACTTCAGTTTACACTAGGAAGTAATAACTAGTATGTACTAATAGTAACAGTATTTGTGTTTTTAGTTAGGTCGACTGTCGTTTTGTAAATACAAAAAATCCAATTTTCATTTCCAAAAGAGAAAATTTCAAAGCTGATTTTTATTAAAACCTTAGACTCATTGTTTGTCCAAGTCTGAGTTTATGCCGAGTACTACAAAACTTAGCTGAAACTTAACTGAGCTGAGTTTCGGTTAATCCCTAGTGTAGAGCTTATTTATTTATTTATTACCGAAATTTAATACTGCCCTTCTTCTAACATTTCTTGCTGAGAAGCGCACACACACCCCTCGAAGGTGCAATTGCAGTTGTACTGCAGAGCAATTGTGTGCAAAGGACTTGCTCAAGGTCCCTACACAGTGACTCCCCGGCCGAGGGTCGAACCTGCTCGCTCAGCGCACACTGAACATTACAGGCTGACCGCTCTAACCGATCGGCCACTGTGACATACTTATGTCTGTAACACCACACCACATGCTGGTGACTTACTTATTATAATGACTAGCTTATGTGAGCCTATTCACCTCAGTTGGCATATAATTTATGTCCAACCTAAATGTCTACCAGATTAAATTCTCGGTTGCACTGGATGCTAACTCAGAATTAGTCCCGTGTCTAGGGACGGAAAAAAAAGGATTTCTATTGCACACAATGTTTTATGAAGGGAAGAGTTGTTGGCTGAGTTGATTGAAGAACAGTACGAACATAAGATTACTATGGTGGTATACCACATTAAAATACTATGGTGGTATACCATAGTAATCATATGTAAGCAGCTCAAGTGACCAGAAACTATGTCCCTAATATCATTATTATGTGAAGTTGTCTCGTTTAACAATTAATCGTTTAAGCTCACCTCTGCTTAAGTAACAAGAGTTCATGACACACAATGCCACGTATAGACTATTAGTGCAAGTGCCTTAAATTAACATCAGACAGCCTAAGTCTTTGAGTCTTCTAGCCATGCTATTACTCAGCTAATATAACTCAGCATGCATTTCATGATGTATGATGAAAGAGAGCTCCATGTCCATTATCAAGCGGTCATGATGGCTTTGTCAGCCAATGACTGTGCATAACTGGGTCTGCACTGTGTATGGCATAATCATTACACAAACCTACTAAATATAACAACAATTGCAGCATGTTCAATATAAAAACATCACGGCACAACACATAAAGTTAACAAACAAAAGAAACATATTAAATGGTTAGCAATAGTATTTATGCAATTATATTTCAGGTCATTGTTTTCCTCTGCATTCACAAAATGGGACTACGTGTAGGGACACTTGCACATTCCACAAGGTCATTTAATCCCAAATTGATTACTGTTAGACTACTAGAGATGTTGACTTCTGGTAATGGCATGAAGCCTTTTGCAAAAGACTAGCAAAGCCACAATGCATGCAATGGCTCCTGCTTGAGGACAAGATAGCATATAAGATCCTCCTTATGGTGTATGCCTCAGTAGTTGATGCAATTCAAATGCACCCATTTAGCTCTGTATTTCATTGTCAAGGTCTATGACTCCACAGGAATCTGCTAGATCTGTGCTCTTCATAGCAATAAGTCACATCATTGTATTCTTTCATGGTCTCTGGCACCAGACCATGTGACATCTCCACTTGACATCTCCACTTGACATCTCCATTTGGCATCTCCATGTGACATCTCCATTTGACATCTCCATTTGACATCTCCATTTGACATCTCTGATGCATTGCACCACTCATGAATATGCATAGCTTCAAGTTCCTTTGGGGAAGGCACTTGAAGAAATTGATAACACACTGGCATGCAGAGCTGAGGAACATAGTTAGATTTCCGTATTCCCCGTTGGTCAAAATAAATGCATAATGCAATGAGTACCTTGCATGGCTGCCAACTGTTAAATTCAACTCCTGTAATAACTTGCCATCATTCATTCATTCATACTATTTGTAATAATACTGTGGTTTGTAAGTTTTAAATTAAACAAAAATTATCATTATTATTTATAGTGTGGAGTTGACGATTATGATGATTACAATACCATCCATTCTCAATGCAACACCTGGTTAGGAGCTGCTAGTCTTAGACAGTCATCTTTCAACATCTCTGACAGGATGCTCGGAAGTGCTATATAAATAACCATATAGGCAAAATAAAATGTACACAAAACCATCAATTGTTAGGTAAACTTTCAAATTGTTACATATTGTCTCTATCCTTACACTTGCCGTTTTCATATGAAAACTTATCAGGATGACTTTCAGGCAAATAACATAACAGCAATTCAACCAAGAAGAATTGTCTGCCTTGATATGCTTCATCATACTCTTGAATAACCTGTTGACTGCTGTATGGCCTATCTCTGTTTTCTTCCATAAATACTCTTTTCATTCTCAGCCTCTCATTCTCTTTCGATACATTTGTCATAACTAAATTAGCATCTAAAGTATGATTTTGTTCTGTTTGATGGAAAACAGATAAGTGTAATCT
The DNA here is from genome assembly GCA_959347315.1 of Bimastos eiseni. Classification (NCBI taxonomy): domain Eukaryota; kingdom Metazoa; phylum Annelida; class Clitellata; order Crassiclitellata; family Lumbricidae; genus Bimastos; species Bimastos eiseni. The sequence continues at coordinate 17,051,123 of OY365810.1, forward strand.
GCTATTGCACAAACATGAACCAATACGAGATATTTTGCAAACAGCTTAAACATATTACAGCAATGATAGGTGATGCCATACTGCTATCATCAATCTAAACTCAGGTACTAGATGGCGACTCCTGCCAACAGAAAACTGCTGCTGCAGAGTGACAATAACAAAATAAAAAAGTGACTATGTTGTTACCAAAAAGAAGCTAATGAAATAAAGGGTTCCTGCTTTTACCGATCTCAATGCAAAACGTATCTTATAACCAGCCAATGTATAACCTAATAACAGCACTGTTAAATTTTCATAAATGACCTCAGAATGACTTTTAGCTCATTATTGGCCAATACCCCATGAAAAATCTACTGCTCAACTACAGTCAACTATAAGTAACTCACCATCAATTCCAACTGTCTAACAAACAACAAAGAGCAACTTCAAACTGTTACAAAACCACCTAACCTACATGGAGCTTCCTTCAAAGGCTTATTTGAGCAGGAAACATTCTTTCATCAAAGCAAATGTGTTCCCTGCATTTTTTTCCACAGAACTGTCCATATCAAACAGACTAATCCTGACATGGCAGAGCAGCTGCTGTTCTGAGGTCATTGCTAAATCAGACAGCTTCAACACCACAATACATAGCACAAAGATAATCAAAGAACCACACATTGAGGAACACAGCAAAGAAACTGCGCTTAGTGCTAAAATCCCAATACACATGGGAAAGACCCAGTCACTCTTGCTGAATAAACACAAAGCAAGTTGGCTAGGTTTTGCTTCAATCAATATGATAAAAAAATATATGCACTAAGCTAAAATCAAAACACAGGCCTCCTGGTAAATTAAAAGTTGCAAAGTTATTGCAACAGTGAACAGAACTCAGAACAAATTACAACCAATTAGCCTAATTAATTACAAGACTGGAAACTTGTAAAACCGTGTTACATTGTCAGTAAAAGCTTAGTAAACTACAATGCAGCATTAGAAGTTAAAATATGCACACCGGTGACTGAAAACCGTGAATCAACAGTGATTGCAGCACAACTGTCACCATGACGCACTAGATCACAAACGACGATATCAGAAACTATGAACAGCTTATCTAAAACAGTCGTCATTACTGGATTCCACAGTTGACCTGAGCATTGCAACATATGCATCGCTCGTTTAGAGGTCGCGGAGGAATCAAGTCAAGGTCTTCATCGTCGGGTTCTAGGTCAAGGTTATAGCCGTCTTTAATCAGCTGCTGTGTGATTTCCCGCTGTGCTTTTTTGGAAAGCTTTGGCATCGCAAATTCATCCTCGCTGTGGAAGAAAATGCAACAACAGACTCATGATATAGAAATAATGGTTCCCGGACAATTCGGCGATGGACAATTTGGTGACGGACAATTAGGCGCCGGATGAGTTTGTAAGTGTATTTAGATCAGATTTCAGTATGTAGCAATTGGTACTTTTAAATATTCAGAATGGGAGGAAAATAGTATTCTCCATTATTATCCAGCACATGTCTGGTTATTTTAGAGACCGGTGAAGACAACAACCATAAAATACTGACTTTGAGTAATTGCGATTAAAGAGTGCAGTAACATTAAGACATAGATTTATCAACTTCTACTACCGTTAGTAAACCGAAATGGATGTAATATGTAATATTCTTTAGTTTTCTCTACAATGGAGGACTACTCTAGTTAGAAGGTGACATGGTCCATATGTGTTGACTATGACTCTACAATAACCACACATGTGCTGGATAATACGGAGAATACTATTTCGCCCCTTCTGAATATTTAAAAAATGTCAGTTACTACACACCGATATCTGGTCTAAATACACTTACAAACTCATCCGTCGCCGAATTGTCCCGGCGCCAAATTGTCCGCTCGCCGAATAGTTCATCACCAAATTGTCCTCACCGAACTGTCCGGCGTCAAATTGTCTGACGTCGAATTGTCCAGTCACCGAAATAATTACCTTCATCCAAAGTAAAAACTTCAAGGTGCAAATATTAAATCGAAATAAATAAAATAGAAAAGGGTAACTAGAAATATTTTTTATGCTTTCATCTATATAGTGTTAAGAGATGCTTTCTAATAAATTCAAGCCTAGTTTATATTTTAAAAAATCATCACACCCTGTACTTTGTCCATTTCACAAATAAAGTTTAATTCACAAGTTTGCTGATTAACTAGTTTTTAACTGATTGATAATATATGAGCAGTGGGTGATAAAAAGGAAGTAGAATATTCAGAAGGTCACAGGACTGGCAGATGCTTTTTAATTTGGAAAAGTGTTCAGTGATGCATATGGGGAAGAGAAACAACGAGTTTTCTTATGAAATGGAAGTGAGATAGTGAAAGCGAGTGAAGAAGAAAAAGACTTGAGAGTGATCATGCACAAGAGGGAATTACAGCATCTAGGCTGAAGCGAGAGAGACCTGCAAATGGAACGAATTTCACAGATGATAGAATCAGGAAACTGAGTTGACCTGATTTGTGAGAAAGTAATGGTAGGATACGAAACAATTTGCAGGTCATGAGCAGAAGAGGAAAACTAGATGAGAGGAAGCCGAGATGGAAAAAGCTGTATCGATCTAGCAATTTTACAGTATGCATACATATATGTGAGCTAGTGTATAGAGTCCCAAAGCGATCATCTCTAAGTAAGTTAGATCAATCTACTAGCCAATAGTTTGCCAAGTACTGAAAATGCTTTCGGAATGCGTGAAGATTCAATATATGCAAGTTCGATAAAAATTAGTTATGTTTGTAAGTGATTGGGTCAACGACTCATAATAGATATAACCGAAAGTGTGACAAAAAATTTTTTAAACCAAAGTAACACAGTAGAGTGTAGATTTAAGCCAAACAAAGTTTAAGAAATGTTTGGGAACTTGAATCAAGACTTGGGAAAGTATACAGATCATTAAAATCAGTACTCATTTGTATGCATTTAGAACAAGTGTCTGCATCAAAATTAGACCCAAGGCCTGCACAACTCAGCTTTGTACCAGATGTCTTACACAAAGATTGTGTTGCATAGGAATGAGGACAAATGCTGCTGCTCGTGCAGGTCAACAAAAGGTATGAATAATGTTAAAACCACAATGCACTGCTTTAGATGTTGATTTTATGCATGTGTGTGTATGTGAGTGTGTGTGTGTGTGTGTTATATTCAGTGTATATTTTCTTTTGCATAAGTGTTCTTTGTATTTGTATACTATGAATAAAGATGGTTCATAGTTCATATAAATATACACATTACACACAGTGACAAATAGTTGTTCAACATGGATTTGAATAATTGGTCAGTATTGCACTCAAGTTCTGATACTCATAGAGACCAGACCTAACTATGAAATATAATCAGTATTGCTGTTGTAGTTTGAAACATATAAAAGTTGGTTACTATGACGCTGGTGCCACAATAGCCACCAATTCAGAAGACAATATATCTGAAAATGCTTTGTTACCTCTCATCCATGTCTATTATTACCAAAGGCTGAGTGTCAGAAGCTGACGAAACATCGGATTTAGAAGGAACAGAAAGCCTGTAACCAGACATTAAGTAAGTTAAGTCAATCTGTCAACTGCATAACTTGTCTCTATTGGAGTAGATTAGAAAGTGATGGCATTAAATTTACTGTTTTTGAATTAAATCCACCTCAGCATGTCTTAATTAACAAGACAATAACGAGTTGAATTTGAACAAAAGATGCAAGAAAACAACAATGCAGATTGCATGTCCAGAATGTCTCAGTAGGTGGGGCTTCAGACACAACACAAACAAGTCTGGTCTGCTCAAAAGAGCTGAAGACCTAGCACACCCAGTGACCACATTCTCTCACCAACACTCATCTCAGGTTATTCAGACTTCAAAGTAGAGCTGTGCAAAATAGGTAATTTATAATTATCACTATTCGGCCGAATACAAATAATTGGACCAACTATTCGGTTGAAAACGAATAGTGTACAAAATAGGTAAAAAAATTTATATGTAAGTAAAAGTTTCAGTTTAGCAAATTTAAAATATAAACTAAAAGTAAACAGTTAACTACATGTAATTTTGCATCCTACTGGCAGTCTGTGTAAACTATGAATGGAACTAAACTTAGAAATTGTCACTTACTTATTCTTATTCTTATTACCGAAATTTGATAACGCCCTTCTTCCAACATCTTTTGCTCAGAAGTGCAACTGAGTACTTACTGCTCAGTTATCGCATTGAATGTTAGCTTTCAAAAACACCAATCAATCCATTTTGTCAGCATTAAAGCAGCTTCTCGTTTCACTAAAGGTTTCATCAGCCGTACCATTCATATTCGGCCCGATCGCTACTATTCGTCTGAATACCGAATAGTTACTTGGCCCCGAAGCGAACACGAAGTGAATATTCTGTACAGCCCTACTTCAAAGCAATTGCTTTGCACAGCACCTTTGCCATCAAACATATGCATCAGTGAAAACTAGTCATTTCCTGAGCATTTCTATCACTAATTTGTGTACCCTTGAGTGATCCCACATACCATGGATTATAACAAAAAACAATGATGAATAAACAGAAACTGAGTCGAATGTTACCTGTTTCTGGAGAGGACAGTGTGCCTGGGTTGCTGCGACACAACGCCTGAGTTGAGCTTCCGCATTGCACTTTTCGGCTTATCTAAGGCAATCAAAGGTAGTTTGGCTCATAGTGTATGTAAAAGTATTCAGCTTAGCACTGATATTTCTATTTATCTGAACACTGCTTGTAAAATAAAAAGTTCTTAATGACATTCAACACCATTTCAACCAGCATAGGTAGTACTTTTGTCAGGAACGTAAAAGGGGTTATTTATAATAAGTTTATTGATATTTACACACGTACAAAGTGAATCAGAAGAACTCTAGAAAGAGGAAAACTTATGTAGAACAACTGTTATTCTAATAAAACTTTGCATACAACTATGTACGAAATCATAAAACAAACAGATTGTTTAAACTCTTACATCCCAAATGATTAAAACTGACATAGAAGACATGATTTGTTCTCTCAGAGTACATGATTACATCACATTAACACTTAGGTGAGGAATATTTTTGCTACTGACCATGATCTTACTCAGAGTGGTCTTGGGTAAAATATTACTACTACTATTACTACTACTACTGTTATTACTACTAATAATAATGAAATCATAATAACAATAATAAAAGAATAATAATAATAATATTAACACTGTGCTTTGATGAAAGATGTTACCTGGCTTCTTATGTGCTTCAACGGATTGTTTAAGGCCTTTTGATGAATTCGAATCCAATCTGCCAGAGTTCTCGCTATGAATCTACAAATGATCAAAAACTAAATTCAAATATCTTCCAAATCATACTGATGACTACATGACCAGAAGACCAAATCACCAGTCACCGTACTAATCAACTGAAAGGGTCTAAATGAGTCTCACATTGAGCATATGGTTGCTCAATTATACTAGTTGCCATATAAAGACAATGCTTTATAGACAGCATAAGTGAGGACATAAGTTGCTTGGACTGGCCTTAGGACTTCACAAACTGGCACAGGACAGAGCAAGGATCGATCAATTGTTGATTAAGATGAAGCGGAATGGATTTCTTCATCTCTCTACACAGAGTGGCGAATGAAGCGGAAAGGTTTTCTTCCTTCCTCTACACAGAGTGGCAAATGAAGCAGAATTGATTTTTTCATCTCTCTACACAGAGTGGTGGATGAAGCGGAATGGATTTCTTCATCTCTCTACACAGAGTGACGGATGAAGCGGAATGGTTTTCTTCATCTCTCTACACAGAGTAGCGGATGAAGCAGAATGGTTTTCTTCCTTCCTCTACACAGAGTGGCAGATGAAGCAGAATGGATTTCATCATCTCTCTACACAGAGTGGTGGATGAAGCAGAATGGATTTCTTCATCTCTCTACACAGAGTGGCGGATGAAGCGGAAAGGTTTTCGTCCTTCCTCTACACAGAGTGGCAGATGAAGCAGAATTGATTTCTTCCTTCCTCTACACAGAGTGGCGGATGAAGCAGAATAGATTTCTTCATGTCTCTACACAGAGTGGCGGATGAAGCAGAATGGTTTTCGTCCTTCCTCTACCCAGAGTGGCGAATGAAGTGGAATGGTTTTCTTCCTTCCTATACACAGAGTGGTGGATGAAGCAGAATGGATTTCTTCATCTCTCTACACAGAGTGGTGGATGAAGCGGAATGGTTTTCTTCATCTCTCTACACAGAGTGACGGATGAAGCGGAATGGTTTTCTTCATCTCTCTACACAGAGTAGCGTATGAAGCAGAATGGTTTTCTTCCTACCTCTACACAGAGTGGCGGATGAAGCACAATGGATTTCTTCATCTCTCTACACAGATTGGCAGATGAAGCAGAATGGTTTTCTTCCTTCCTCTACCCAGAGTGGCGAATGAAGTGGAATGGTTTTCTTCCTTCCTATACACAGAGTGGTTGATGAAGCAGAATGGATTTCTTCATCTCTCTACACAGAGTCGCGGATGAAGCAGAATAGTTTTCTTCCTTCCTCTACCCAGAGTGGCAAATGAAGTGGAATGGTTTTCTTCCTTCTTCTACACAGAGTGGTGGATGAAGCAGAAAGGATTTCTTCATCTCTCTACACAGAGTGGCGGATGAAGCGGAATGGATATCTTCATCTCTCAACACAGAGTGACGGATGAAGCGGAATGGTTTTGTTCCTTCCTATACACAGAGTGGCGGATGAAGCAGAATGGTTTGCTTCCTTCATATACACAGATTGGCGGATGAAGTAGAATGGTTTTCTTCCTTCCTCTACACAGAGTAGCGGATGAAGCAGTATGGTTTTCTTCCTTTCCCTACAAAGAGTGGCGGATGAAGCAGAATAGATTTCTTCATGTCTCTACACAGAGTGGCGGATGAAGTGAAATGGTTTTCTTTTTTCCTCTACACAGAGTCGCAGATGAAGCAGAATGGTTTTCTTCCTTCCTCTACCCAGAGTGGCGAATGAAGTGGAATGGTTTTCTTCCTTCCTCTACACAGAGTGGTGGATGAAGCAGAAAGGATTTCTTCATCTCTCTACACAGAGTGGCGGATGAAGCGGAATGGATATCTTCATCTCTCTACACAGAGTGACGGATGAAGCGGAATGGTTTTGTTCCTTCCTATACACAGAGTGGCGGATGAAGCAGAATGGTTTGCTTCCTTCCTATACACAGATTGGCGGATGAAGTAGAATGGTTTTCTTCCTTCCTCTACACAGAGTAGCGGATGAAGCAGTATGGTTTTCTTCCTTTCCCTACAAAGAGTGGCGGATGAAGCAGAATAGATTTCTTCATGTCTCTACACAGAGTGGCGGATGAAGTGGAATGGTTTTCTTTCTTCCTCTACACAGAGTCGCGGATGAAGCAGAATGGTTTTCTTCCTTCCTCTACCCAGAGTGGCGAATGAAGTGGAATGGTTTTCTTCCTTCCTCTACACAGAGTGGTGGATGAAGCAGAAAGGATTTCTTCACATCTCTACACAGAGTGACGGATGAAGCAGAATAGATTTCTTCATGTCTCTACACAGAGTGGCGGATGAAGTGGAATGGTTTTCTTTCTTCCTCTACACAGAGTCGCGGATGAAGCAGAATGGTTTTCTTCCTTCCTCTACCCAGAGTGGCGAATGAAGTGGAATGGTTTTCTTCCTTCCTCTACACAGAGTGGTGGATGAAGCAGAAAGGATTTCTTCACATCTCTACACAGAGTGACGGATGAAGCGGAATGGTTTTCTTCCTCTCTCTACACAGAGTGGCGAGCAAATGGCGGAGTGACTTATGGTCATTTGTTTGTGGAAATTTTATCTGATCCCTACCAAGTCCTAAGAAGACATCTCCCAACCGCCCATTGCAATAAGTACGACCTTTGACATCTGGCACATGGGTCCACTTAGCCCAGAGGTGTCAAAGAGCCGGCCCGCGGGCCATTTCTGGCCCACCGACAATATATTTCTGGCCCCCGGAGCCTTGTCTAAAGACAACACAATTGAGAGTTAAATGTCTAATTTTGTCATTTTTAAGGTTTCATTAATTCTCTGTGATGGTTGTAATTGAGAATGCATATCAGATTCACGTTTTCAAAGCCTAATTCAATTTTTTTAATGCCCCGTCTTAGACCCCTACCCCATTTTCCTCATACGCATTTGGCATTCTGGCCCGCCAGTTGCTCGAAAATATTCCAACTGGCCTGCCACCACAAAAGGTTTGACACCCCTGACTTAGCCAGAAGGACAACCATAACTTTATGCCTCTTCTCCTATATATATGAATATTTGTTGAATGTAATGTATGTAATGAAAAATTTATATAGTGTCACTCGATATCGGAGGTGCTCTGGACTCAACACATAGCTAAATGGAGAACGGGAAAGTCTTAAGGAGCCTCCGAAAGGCAACAGGAGGAAGAGATCCACGTAGGCAAAGCTCCTGCTTTGGGCCGTGTCAGAGCGCATATGGGGAACCACCAGCAGTTCGCCGCAAAGGAACGAAGAGAAATGCAGTGCGGAATAGAGGAGACCCTAGTGCATAGAGCCAGAAGTTAGGTGGGGGCAGACCCTAGAAGATAGTTACGCATCAATGCAAGGGTCTTGAAACTAATGCGTTTATGTGCTAGGAGCCAGTGAAGGGATTCACGAACAAAAACAAATAAAGAGATGTAATCAAATTCTGGAATTTCACCAATTAGTCAGGCAGCCGCATTGAGGATGGACTGGAGCTTAGAAAGGTTGTGAGAGGAGAGCCAATGAAGGCAATTAGTTTCCCGGTTTTAATTATAGGCCTGTAGTGGTTCCTGCTGGTGCTACATAGGTGCTCTCACACTGACTCATTTTCAGTAAATTAAGTTGGGGTTCTATCAAAGTATTTTAAATTAAGCGAATAGTGCATTGAATTGTAATCAGAGAAGCAATGAACTTCAAAAAATGACCGAGGACAATGGAGAACATGTATTTATACACATAGAAGTGTTGGGCACGAGACCAAAACCTCAAGACTAAGATCGAGACCAAGACCGAGAGGTTCAAAACCAAGACCGAGTGGTTCAAGACCAAGACCAAGACCGATACTCTTTTTTAAAAACAATTCAAATTATTAAGACGCTAAATCGGAATAACATGCTTACAACAATAATTTAATTGCTGAAGAATGCTAATCTTAATAATGGTCCTGAAATAGTTTACCGGCCACTCTGAACTTTTGCGGATTCAGCCCTTGGCTTCAGCCTGAGAATAGCACATTAAAAATCTAGGGCATAACCGGAAATCGCCTCGGACATTCGCCTCGGTCGAATATTGAACTATTCTGAAGTATTAGCCTCAGCAAATATTACACCCGCAAATAGCTAAAAATAACTTTTTTCTAAAAAATTTTTTTTTGATAAAATAATATTTTTTCATCAAATAAATTTAGGACTAACAGACTTACTTCTAAGTTATTGATTAATTTAATAAGAATTTAACATTCAATTGAATTCTCTTTAGAATAATGATGTTAATTTGTACATTTTAATTTCGTTTGGTTGCTTTCCCAGGTGGCAACCAAATCAGTAATTTTCCCGCATGAATTGGCCCCACCCACTTTCTGGTAAACAGTAGAGAGTAAAGACGTTGTTGATACCTTCATATTTCAATTTTTTTAACAAGATTTTACAGGTTTTTCACAAATAAAGTTATTAAATAATTAATATATTGTTATAGCCTAGAGTGCGACGATATGCTATATGAAGGATATTGCTATAGACTCTGCGTTGACTATAGATAGTAGTTCTCTGTAGCTGTGCACATGGCAGGTTAACTACGCTTTGCCTAAGGATGGTACTCGCTGGTAGTGGCAGTGCTGCATGGAAGCAAATACGCAATTGCGAACCAAAAGAAAGAAAAAAGATCAGTATTTTGTACATCTTTCAATATGTTTTAAATGAACATCGTGCTGGCCTTGAAAATTTGGTACGCAATAGCAGAAATACGCATGTTCCGCTATTGCATACCAAATTTTCAAGGCCAGCTCCTCCACTACTCGCTGACCAGATTTGCATCCACTATTCGGTTCGTACCCGGATCCGGCAAATAGTTCATCCAAATATTCGGATTCGGTACTTGGTGGAAATTGTCTACGCGGTTATGCCCTATAAAAATCACTTACAGTACACGATAGGTAAATACTTTAAGACAAATGAACAAGTAGATTAACGTTCAGTTTGAATGATGTACTTGTACTTGGAATTGTAGGTTAACAGTGTATACTATGCACACGGCCGACCACATAATTATTAGAACGTTCCAAACCCTTGAAATTTGTGAAAGCAAATGTTGAAATGGCTGGCTCCCAGCCTCCGTTGCAAATGCATTTCTTTGCCTGTAGTAACATGTATAGACCTATATAGATGGTCAGTAGCAATTGCGTAGGGCCAAAACATCCGGTGTCTCTAATAATCAAAAATAACTGACAAATATCAAAGAAATTGCTCTGATACGGTACGGTACACGACCAAGAACGCTAATCTAAGACAAAGACCAATCCCAAGACCGTTCCTTTAAGACAAAGACCAAGACTGACACATTCGAGACCAAGACCGCAGTTTTCTAGTCTTGAGACCGTCTCAACACCAAGACCGTGGTCTCGAGACCACATCCCTGACGCATAGCAACCAAATAGCTTAGGTCAGGAAATAATAATAACAATAATAAAAATAATAATCACAACCTCTAACAACGTCCAGCAGAGAGAGGATAAATACACTCAATTGATGCAATCCTACCAATTTGTCCAAATGGCTTTTGAAAACATGGGACAAATTAATGCTTAGAGACATGTCTTTCTCTCCTAGGCCAGATTACTGGTGAGTCCCGAGAAACCAGTTACCCTTTTACAGCACTTGTTTTTCAGATCTTGACTAGACTGGCCATTTAACAGTTAACATTGCTTATTAATATCTTACACCTGAAGGATCATAAATACCTCGGGTAAAATAATAATAACAATAAATATAATACCTGTGCTACTACAACCTCCTCAGTCGTTGAATGGAGTCGACAGCTGTTGGCCATTTCCTTCGTCTTGCCCGGTTTCTGTTGATCGCTGTCGAAACCGCTGTCCTCTACGCAATCCATCGACGACAAGATGGCTTCGTCACCCGAGTAAATAACAACACTAATAAATAGCTGATAATTTAAGACACAAAACAATTAAATACTAAAAACGCCGGCGTCTAAGGACATTATTGGCATTTGCCTCGATAAACAACCTCACAGGACACATCCGGTGTCACAACCGTATGTTGCAGTCCCCATCATCTGAATTAGGTAACTGCCTCATAATAATAAAGGACAAAACGAGGCATTAGACTGCTTTTCCCTACTATTACGAAATGTGTAGCTCGTGAAGGGTCACTCATACATGCAAATATGAGGCATAGGTTGCTATTTGTGAGTTCTCGGATTAGAAACAAAGATGTTGAGAGTCGGGCATGCTACATGCAGAAATCTGAGCATCTATAATAACCAAAGAATGCAATGATGGTAGATTCGTAGACAAAGAGAGGACACTTCCTATCTCCGCCGTGTATTTGGTCCGTGTGGTGGTCAAATCACATAAACCTTGGGCCACGTAGCGACTAGGTTGGTGGTTAGCGACGACAATGTTAAGATACCACCAGTATCCACTCAATCGTGTGGTGGCGTCACAAATCCCAAGGTAGGTGACGTGATCATTCAGATACATTGAGTGTCATATCTTAGCCCACGACTCTACCATCTTTGCAAAGCCTGAAGTGGGACGGCATGAAATGTTATACCATACCGGCACCTCTTCTGGCCGACTGCAAGCATACCGGTACTTCTACAGACCCCTAACCTGAAGGGAATGGTTCTTGTATAATGTATCCATACTGGCACCTCTATTTTCCCACTTCAAGCCCTGCATCTTTTTAAAAATTTGTCATCATCTTTCGTTCATAGGCTACTAGGTTTGTAATCACAGGCTACTGCGGTTTGTCAGTTTAAAATGAAACGGTTATCACTATTGTTGTTGTTATCATTATCATTGCCTTTGTAGGTTGTTTTAGTTTTTCCTCACTCTCCCGTTTGATTTTCGACCACTCATAACATTATGTATCTTAGTACCGCCTATTAATAATATCAGTACCGGTGCTATATAAGTTGTCATAGCAGATTCGTAAAATCGGAATTTTTAAAGTGCAACTCAAAGGCTTCGCAGGGCACTAGCTTATTCACGAGTGCTGTGCATTACCAGAAGCACTGTACAGGGCTTGCACAGAAATCGATTTCCAGTTGAGATTTCAATTTGTGTCGAGACTTCAGTGGGACAAATAACAGAGAGTGGAGCAGCGTGAGGTAGTTGGCAGTAGGTGAGATGTTCATCTGATCATTTCAGTCAACTGAACCCTATTCGATCCATTTAGCTAGGACGGAAAACAGCACTGTTCCTTGAATCACTTCCATGTGACTGAATAATTCCATGACAGCAAGAGTGCTGAAGTACTAAATTGCTCATACTTGCATCATGAAGATGATGATGATGATAGAAGCAGTAGTTTTAGTTTACCAACACAGTGATCACAATTCCTCCTCCATTATCCATGCTTGGGACTGCCACAGCACAAGCCGTTGTGGAGTCCTTTCAGAGTTTGGAAGAGCAGTTATTGATGACTTATGTTGAAACTCAACTCCAATGTAGTTCAACATATTGCACTTGATGAAAGTGCACAGGGCCGTACCGAGCTATAATTGCACCCTGTGCGAAGCATCAATTTCACAACAATTTGATGCCCCACATTTTGAAAATATTGCATTTTATGGAATAATAAGTTATTCCGTCCTGAAATTTGCGCCCTTTCCACATTTGCTCCCAGGGCCTAGGCCCCACTGGTCCCCCTCAGTACGGCCCTGAAAGTGCAGCTGATGGGAACTGATAGAATGATCATCATAAATCAAAATATAATTATCATTATTGTTATTTATTAATTACTATATTATTCTCATAGCATTGATACCTACAACTGAAGCACTCAACAGAAATACGCTAACATGTTAACAAGCAGGTTATAAAAACTGAGAATAAATTCTTGGAAAAGCACATTTAATAAAAGTGCATAGTCCAGGTTTTTCTATTTTCATATTGCTATGTTTGTAGCGAATAATTAAACTTAAATTCCTATTAGCATTACTGTTCACCCGAGGTAGAACCGATCCCTCAGGATTTGAAAAATGACAGTAAAAGTAAATTAAGTCATCTGGACCAAATTCTACACAACATAGTCAGCAAACATGTCCTGAGCATAAAAGCATTCAACTACTGTCTGTCTGTGAAAATGGATGCACAACATGTTCAGACGACTGACTGGATGGAGTCAATTGGGTCACTAAACATAGCACAAGATGGCAACCAATTTCACAAAAGTCGCCACATACTTCTACATTAATAGGTCACAGAGTCTCAAAGCATCTGCGATGACCCGGTGGGACTCTTATTCTGCTCAAAATTCAAATGAAATCGACTTCTGGTCAATTCATGAAACAAAAAGCACTCATTGCAAAATTTGCTGTAATCGATGTGGGACGCAAGGCCGACTTTGACAATATCATCAATGATGTAACCATTTTGTTAATTAGAATGGTTTCATAGCAACATACTGCCGTAAGAAGATTTAGGCAAATCTTGTAATAATCAGATAAGCAGACGAGATAAGTCCCACTCAGACCAACATAAATCAGCTGCACTTGAAACTGTCTAGATAAGCCAAACCTAGAAATAAGTCAAAGATATAAGACAACCATGTTTTCAGACTTGTAAAATTTCACCAGCAAAGCCAAGGTCAAGATAGATCAATTACTCGGCATAGGAAAACATATTCCAATAAAATAATTTATCACCAGAGCAGGAATATTAAATGAGACATTCTGCAAGAGATAAAATGCTCGAGTTAATGCATCAGAATAGTGATACTTTTAAGCTATCAGGTATCTTCCTTGAGCAGCAAAAAACCTCAGGGGACAACGCCTTAAGCACAGAGGACTATCCGATCATTCTCTCACCTTGGAAACTTGAGAACTGCATTAGCAAATGTAACATGAACCAGCAAGACTGCCACAGTGTCAGAACATTACAGCCAAACATCTGACATCAAGAGCCATTTAATTATCCTACACCACAATCGATGGGTTGCTGGATATTTCATATAGTTAACTGGAAAAGTCTGACCGCTATTAGTCATTTTCCAATCAAAAAGCACCAGGATATGAACTCTGGATGCACAGTTGAAAGACAGCAGCAGTCTTCACTAAGACGTATGTCAAATAAACCCATCTGCTAAGCAGTAATACCTCAACAAATTACAACTCTTCAAAGAAACCAGAAACTAAACATAGTTAAGATGACCAAAAAGCGTTAAATTGGTCTATGTTATGCCAACAGCATTGAACATGATCAGCCTATGTTATGCCAACAGCATTGAACATGATCAGCTTATGTTATGCCAACAGCATTGAACATGATCAGCCTATGTTATGCCAACAGCATTGAACATGAACATGCAGATGTTATGCCAACAGCATTGAACATGAACATGCAGATGTTATGCCAACAGCATTGCACATGAACATGCAGATGTTATGCCAACAGCATTGAACATGAATATGCAGATGTTATGCCAACAGCATTGAACATGAACATGCAGATGTTATGCCAACAGCATTGAACATGAATATGCAGATGTTATGCCAACAGCATTGAACATGAACATGCAGATGTTATGCCAACAGCATTGAACATGAACACGCAGATGTAGTCAAATAACAGCGAGCAGCACAGATCGTGCAAGTTGTCCAAAGTGTATAATGTTGAAAGAGTATAAAAACAACCAAAAGACTCAAATTTGCCTCAAAGTAATGGAAGAGTTTAACCAGATTATGATCGAATTACAAATGGATCAAACTGAAATCAAAATTCAACCAAACTGGAACACCATCTGAATGTGATGAAATCAGAATAGTGACAAATTAAAATCAAGACCTCAGTTCAATCCAGACTAACTATAGACTCACACTAACTACATGCTTATAACTACTAACATCAGATGACCTTAATCAGAAAGCGAACCAGATCAAAGAGGTCATCATAAACAAACTACAACCCAAATGATTTATGATTAAATGAGATAAACAGTCGATCTCTAAAAACTCTGCAAATGAATCGTCGCACACAGGTTGACTTAAGAATTGCACATTCGGGCATTCCTTCCTCTGTTGACTGGTGGACATCAAATGTGTAAAGTTGGACAATTTCTGGCCAGAACATCAGGCTTCCTTAACCTTGTGAACTTATGTAATTCTTAATGTTGCAGTGCCAAGGAACAGATGCCAAAGCAAAAGTGCTTGTCTCACATGAAACATTTACAGTTGAGCAATGCCCAATATCTCACCCACTACAGGCCTCCTTCATTTCAATATCATTTAGTTCCTTTGTAACAAGATTTAGCTTCAAATTTAAGAAACCCACTGAGCATGAGGCTGCAGTCACACATGAGGCTGCAGTCACCACATTTTGGTGAGTT
The DNA here is from genome assembly GCA_959347315.1 of Bimastos eiseni. Taxonomy (NCBI): domain Eukaryota; kingdom Metazoa; phylum Annelida; class Clitellata; order Crassiclitellata; family Lumbricidae; genus Bimastos; species Bimastos eiseni. The sequence continues at coordinate 17,066,714 of OY365810.1, forward strand.
AAGATATTTAATTTCATACACATTTCTCCTTACTGAAGATCGCTAAAGCATGCAAAGCTACGGATAAATATAATTAATAATAGTTACTTAGTTAATAATATTTATAATGTCATGTTACACAAAGAAAGTTAGCTCTTTAAAACCCTAAAGTCGAATAACGCAATGGTATAACAGATTATGTGCTGGTATGACTCATAAAAAGAAAACTGATAAAAAGCAAAATGCAAAGTAAAATTCTAGTAACACTTTTAAAACCAACATCATTTGAAATAAATAGAACAGAATTACATTTTCCATATATATATATATATATATATATATATAAATGTATATATATACAGAAATGCTAGAGAATACAATTCAAAAAGGCAATGACTGAATCAACAGGAGTGACACTGATAAATAATGTCTTTCTAAATGTAACACACACTGTTTTAATCATACTAAATTCGCATGCTATTCACAAAAGTTTAACAAAAAACTAAGAGCATAACATCGCACAAGATACAAAATACACAATTTATCAGACTACAAACAATGATCGCTTGGCAACAACCGATAATTCGTCCACTCACAATCAAACAACTCCTACAATAATATCAGAATGACCACAACTCATCTGGTAAACGGTTTCAATTGTCAAAAACCACCACCAATTAAGAAGTTGAGTTAGCCATCGAAAACCCAAACCTTCTGTCGCTTAGTTGAACCGGGTTAAAAAGGTTAATCCAACATTTCAACAAGCACAAGTAAGATTCAAACAAATCATTGCGATTACACCAATTATAGTCGCTGCAAACACTCTTTACAGTGCAAAGCAAAATCAGGCGAACGTATAAAAGCTTCGTTATTGAGCATAGCATTTTAACGAAAATCTATATTGGTAATAATAATAATAATAATAATAATAGCCCAGACATAACAAGTAACACAAACTGTCAAAGACAATCAAGATCAACGCCAAATGAAGTGTTAAGTCTAAGAAGTGCAACAAATTTGTAGCATATATTAAACAAAACAGCTCAGAGCAGCCATAAATGATGAAGGTAATTTCACTTTTCAGATTAAATTCTCTGCCTCTTGGGTACTCTTGGTAGGAATTGTCAATGTTTATTCAATGGAACACCCTTTTAAAGCTAACTACTTTCAATATACAGAACAAAACATTACAATCCAAGTTTTTATAAACAGTTTTTCATTTTCAGTGTGTTTTGGTCCATCATTTATATCTAAAAAACTGTCCATCAGATTGGCTGACTTGGTAGACTCCAAATCCACGCTCAACATTTATTTGTTTGCTAACATTTATCCCACCTGTTAGTGAGGCACCCTTGTAAATGATTGGCAAAGAGCATGGTCATGCGACAAAGTGTGTTCACATGACCCATTGCAAGTTCATTTCCGGCTTGAGTGATGGATGCTGTAAGAGGATGTTCGGTTTAAAAAACTATGCTAAAATTATGGGTTATAAAGCATGGATTACACTTAGAGAATAATTCTCATAGTTTCAGTCCTCAATAAAATAGATAACTTTTGTGTGTCTAACTTTAATATGAAAACATTCTGGAATTGGCAGTGTAGCCTCTTCAGAATTATTATTGTCGAAAGTCTCTGAATTAACCGACTAGTCCTTCTTTCTCTGGGCGGCGGTGTTGGTAAAATTAGACGTAAAACGTAATTGACACCTTGCATGGCTGTTGACAGTTAAATTCGACTCCTGTAATAACTTATCATCATTTGTTTATACTGTGCTTGCCTGCAATCCTACTGCGGCTGAATGGTTGACATTGAATGACTGCCAATCAAGACGTTCCTGGTGGTATGGTGTACAATACATAGTGCACAAAAAGACCAAACGACAAAACCCGATGGCCGGCACATTTTAGCAAAGCTATGGATGAATAATTGCCATAATGTATACTGTTCAAATGAAGTTGCAGACAAAGACAAACAGAGTAACAAATGAATTCAGTGAAGGACCAGACACACTTAAATCAATGCTGGGTGTGATAGAAGTGAATGGTCCACAAAGTCAAAAGCAAGAGACCAAGAAGTCACCTAAGTTTCATAGCCTAGAAATATCATTAAGAATAGCAAGAAGTGTGGATTCCATTGAGTGAAACTAATGAAATGCAGAATGAAAGGGAGATCGCAGCAAGTTGCCATCAACCTTTCAGATTATAAACTATACACCACATCAACATTTTCTGCACGAAGCAATAGTTCCTCAACAGTAAAACTATTTAAAGCCAATGTAGGTCTACAGTTTATAAGTTTCCAGAAACTTTGCAATGTCACAAATGACCTGTTAGCACTAATCAGGGAAGTATACTAACTGTGCTTTATAACTGACTCCATTAGCAGAAATCAGAACTACTGTTTTCAGATTCAGCGAGTGCTATGTTTTGCTGTATGCTTTATTCAGTGCAGGAAATCATGCTGTAATGTAGGGACACGGGTTAATGCAATGCAGAAGAGATCCACAAAACACCACAACATCAAATGCATCACAAAACACATTCAGTGTGGGCTTTGTAAACTTAGATTTCTGTAAAGTATTATAACCCATACAACAGATTTAAGGTAATAAGAGAAGCCAATTTTAGTCAGAATAACAGTTAAAAAAATTTAAAATATGGCAAAAGTGTATGTGTAGTACTAGCATCTATGTCACACAGCTAGTACTTAGAATGATGTCAATGAAGCAGAGAATGCAGCTAACTTCTGACAACCTTTCCCAATGAATCGGACAATAAACTGTCCAATTCATTCCATGCAACGGAAGACGTGCCACAGATAGAGCCAGACAATTGTTGATTTACAATGAATTAACCCAACCAATCTCCAAAATCCTGAATCTTGGCCACAGTTGATGACACTAAGGAATAAGTGTTAAGCAAACTATGACCTCATGGAAATTGCCTGAAAATGCCTGACAGAGAGCAGACACAGAGAGTAAGTATGCAGCTAAAATAAGCTTAAAACAAGAAGGACTCAATTTTAAAATTTGTAAGAAGACCCTAGCAAAATATAGCACATAGTCATGAGTCCCACACTGAAATTCAGAGAAAGTGATTAGGATCAGGCCTAGCAATTAACTGGCAATGCCTTAGTGCACTGCATAATATGCACATTGATATTATACCAAATGGTAAAAACAAAATTAATGATTTAAACAATTGGTTTTGAAATATCACAAAATGACATGTTGTGATGATGCAATAAAAATTATCTATAAAACAGTAAAACTGAATAATAAATTAAAAAACTTAACAGGTAAAATAAATTATGCATGAATGAAAAATAGCATGAATAGCTGTGCCACAGTGGGACCAAACATTAAAACAAAAGCATTACGGTTTTATACAAAAATCAAAACAACAAAACTCAGAGCATCCAATCAAAGTACTGCTAAAAAACATGCATAAAGACAAGGCTATGGTCCAAAGCCTGGTTCACATTTGCAAAGTTCAAATTACAATCATAAAATTAGTGACTGAAACAAATATTTCACAAAGTACAGTGAAATAGCTGACCAGAATCACTTGTACCCAAAATCACTTGCACCCATAATCACTTTTACCCAAAATCACTTGTACCCACAATCACTTGTATGCAGACTCAATGCCTGCCGAACTGTGGGAATCATTCAGTTCAAGATTCAATCTGGAAAAGATATGGCTTCAGAAAGCAAAGCAGAATATGACAAATATTTTATGCTAAATAAGATTTTCTCAAATGGACAAAAAGAATTCGAAAATAACATAGATGACAAGTTTTTAACTAATGCCTCCTAATAATCAACAGAAAAACCAATTTTTTATTATGTCATCTGTTGAGCTGTTTAGAAGTGCTGTGGATCTAATAAACACTTGGACAGAGACAGATAATATGCACTAGCTCAGCTTGGCGACATCATAAGGCACAACTTAAACGAAGAAGCATCATCACCAGCCAAGGTGAAGAGGAAGAAGAGGAAGAGGGAGAAGAAGAGTGCTCCCCCAAAAGAGCAGTTCAAACTGACTGATGAGATGGAAAGAATGAAGAGAAACGACCAGAAATGGGTTTAAATTAAACAATCTAATTAACTACAGATTCATAAGAACTCTTTCAATTAAGTCATCAACACATGAATGAATCTCGCAATAAGCAACTATTTTGTGACCAAATAAAACTTCTGATATGAAGCAATACACTCACAGGAACTTCATAAGAAAGAAGCTGAAATGCTGCATAAAAAAAGCTTAGTATCTGATGCCATCAACTGCCACAAGACCTTTCAAAGAAATTGGTCCACTCTGCCAACTGTCACACTCAAACTGATAAAAGTAGCCATTAGCATGTTGAAATGTCAAAATACAATGATTCGGTGTCATCTGTTCAATTAGAATACTACAAAAGTAGAGTAGAATACTACAAAAGTAGTAGCCGTCTATCAACTTCCTCCAGCTTCCAAATTTTTATCATTTAAACATCTACCAATAAGAATGCAACAGTGTGACAGAGATAAAGATTCCTTAACCCAAAGAACACATAGAGCAAGGTCTAACTATGTCATAAAGAAAACTAAGTAATGAAACATCGATCCTTGTAGATAAACTTATAAAGTCTACAGAAGTTGTCAAAGTATTGCAACAGACTTAAGAGACGTTGGTAGGTTGCATTACTGTCAATAGATAGAATTTAGATTTAATACATTGTCCTTGAGCTAACGTTTTAATGACCAGCACATACTATGGGAAACAAATCTGGCTGGTTGTTAAAGGGTCAATGCATTTTAATGTTATACCAGATAACTGTGAGAATTTCATGTCCAACAGTGACTTAGCTCTGATTCATAAAAATTGAGCTGCATACTCTGGCTTTTAAGCCAATTACACAAAGTAAACATAATTCTGTCTGCATTAGAGTTCATCTTCCAAATTGAATGTATTTGGAAATAACATGTAGACAAAAAAACAATAATAATCGCAATAACGCTACACAAGAAGAGGTAAATCTGGCAAATGCCTGTAGATATAACTTTCCCACAAATTGAAAGTGCTTCTAAGAATAGAAACCAAAGCACACCACTTAATGCAACAGCAACTCAGCACTTCAGCAACTGACCAACAACCACTTCTGCAACTATAAATGCAGCAAAATCGCTGAAACAGAAACACCGGCCATCAAGTCAACGACGCAACGTAAAAGCCAGTTAATATTGTGCAACATAACAACAACTACATGCAACAGCACACCCAGCAGGCATGCCAGAAACAAGTCTATGAAAAAACTGTGGCCAACCGACATACAACACTTCGACAGTTGCCGTATAACAAATCAACATCGCGCAAAACATGTCGCCGATCTGACGGTCGACACATCGTGCTGCAAGAACATCATTACCAGTCGATAGCAGTCAGAAAAACACGGCAATCATTGCTCATGAGACATGTAGAAGACACGCAAAAATACATGGCCAGCCGATGTTGGCGACACTTAATTTGACACAGAGAACTCATGAAACTGAAAAACTACACATGAATAATGTCTAGCCAACGGACATAGAAAGCAACACATAGAAAGCAGCAGCACAGAAGAGACCTTCTTAGTGCGGCCACCGTCGTCGCGTTTAAGACCAACCAGAGGAGACCATCTGAGTGCATCATAAGCAGCATTCACTGGCCAACGGATGGATCAGAGATATGTTCTCGCTGCCCTTGATCGGTAGCTTACTCATACAATAGAACTCGATCATGTGCGGAATGCTGTCGAACGGCTGACTGAACTGGCCGAGGATAAACTTGCCATCAAGGTTCACGATCTTCATGTGCAGAAAGCCACGGCCACTCCTACAAAGTGCATCATCAGTTTAGAAATTATATCATCATCATCTTCATCATCTCTCATGCCATCATCATCATCATCAGGTATGATGCATACAACAATAATGTGTTTTCTGTTTGAGTATTACTATTAACCCTTTTACTGTGGAATACATTTATTTTATTCGGTCCACACCTGTGTAACTATTTTTATATGTTCTTCAAAAATAACAGTGATTAATTAACGGACGATTGATATCAGTAAATGCAGAAATGCAGTAGCCCATCACTGCTCTGAGAAACAAAAAAATCAACATACTCAGTTAAAACAAAGCCCTATTGATGAATTTCATTATGATTTTCAAACAATAAATTATGTAACATATGCCAAATTGCGACCCATCTAATGACTGAACAAACAAAGGCCTTTGACAATCTTTCCACTCATCATTATTTTTTCTGAAACAGTAACATGACTCGAACTGCAATTTAATTTTCTATCATCTTCACTGCCTAAATTGGACAAACTATTGTGACTTTCATCAAAAGAAACCGAAGCATTTCGTCGCAACATAGATCATGCCCCCGACCCAACGAACACACAACGATCACACAACAACCAGCTATTTTTTGGTATGAAACAGGTTTCAAATGTATTATGATTTCTGATCTGCCCACCCAGGAAATTACATAATTCAAGATATGGAAGCCGATACTATAATGGTAAAACTATAATTTTGATAATTGCGATTAAGACGAGTTTATACTGGATATGCAGTGAGTAAACAAATGCATATCATAACGATGAGTTAACTCGGGGATCACACTGCACGAAGGTTTAATGTGGACGAGTTAACTCGAGGTTCATGGTAAAGGGGTTAAAGAAAATTTTTTTCATACTCTTAGCAAGTCATTCTAGTTGTCTAGAGATTTAAGGGGCCTTGTAACGTTATTGTGTAACCTGGTTGCTAGATTGTTAAGCGCTCTTTTAACAGCATGCTACGACGATTTAGAAACTGAAGTTTTCATCATCATCATCAGAACAACATAGAGTAAGAGCAGAATGGAAAGAAAGCGTTGTTCTGTAGAATCTTAACAATTCCATTACTGAAGTCACAGTCCTTCATTATGCTAATGATTGTGAACTTTCTTGAAGTTTTACTCACTTGAGAGATAGTGAATAGTCCAGTTTGCTACTTTCGCTCATTCGAACTAAGAAGCTTCCTTCTTTTTCCGGCTGCAGCAGCTCTTCCGCCTCAACGCGTCCGATCGAACCATGGTACCAACTGCAAGAGATCATCACCCGGCCATATAACACCCAAAGAGAAAAGTTATAGGATATTTGTTGAACATAATCACCACCCATGAACAGATCCAGCACTGAACTCAGGTGGCAAGTGACATTGGAGTCTGACAAAACATTTGCCAACACAATATTTGTCAAGATCATGCCAAAACCGCCAAGCAATATTGAACAAAATGTCAAGCCTCATCAAACAACTTTAGAGGAGCCTGCTTATTCTGCAAACACAATTCCTATGTGTTATTAAAATGACAAATAATCAGAAACAATGTACAGATGCTGAAAATGAAATCAACATAAAATCAAATATCGCACTTTCCCTATTAAATAATTTCACCTAACACATTTGGACAAAAACACATGACTGAATCAACAAGATTGTCAATGGTAACATATGTAAAACTGCAAAAGTCAAATGCAAATACTCTAGGGCATAACATTTAAGCACAAGCGTCAATTGCTAGATGTAATTAATTAAATATAACGAAGGCCAACTTAACCTGTGAATAAACAAAACATTATGATGATAAAATCTGTGCAGATAATTCACAATGGCAAATGAAATACCAACCACTGCTGTTCAAGAGTGATTTCTGGGTTGATTTTTTCTTTTGTATTGCTACATGTTGACAATGGCACTGCTATATGACTAGATTTCGAGTTCGTACAGCCTCCTGTATAAATAAAAATAGGCATTTACAATCTCATAAGGAGACTACTTCTATAAATATTGTCCCAGAATTAACCAAAAATAGCATTAAGCACACAGTAGAACAAGTTAAGGTATTATTGTCTATGTTTAGTAAATTCTTCTTCAGTGCTACATACTAGTTAGGATTATCTATATCATAGCAATTGTTGTGACAATGATCATTCAATCAGTCAATCAATCAATTGTGTGGCACGGTGGCTGATTGGTTAGAGCGGTCGGCCCTTAACACTCAGTGTGTGCTGGGGGTTCGACACTCGTCCAAGGCGTCAGTCACTGTGTAGGGACCTTAAAGTCCTTTGCTCACAATTGCTCTGCAGTACAACTGCAATTGCGGCATTGAGGCGTGTGTACTTCTGAGCAAAAGATGTTGGGAGAAGGGTGATATCAAATTTCAGAATAAACAAAAAAATCATGAAACTTGACATAGCACCTCTTCAAGAAATCTACTCAGAGGGGCATTATTGTGCAGGCCTATATGACTGTTCATGTAACAGCTGAAATATTTGACTACATTGGCAACCCACTCGCAAATGATAGATTTGTCAGCGTATGGTACATTTTTGCTGTTATACTAGAATCATGGGCTCAGATCATTGCTGAATCAAATCGTCACACTAATATGCACTAACTTGCACTGTAATATGGATCAAAATCCCCAAATCGTCTAACCTGCATCAGAACATGGTCCATAAAAAATTCTGGGAAGCATGTATATTGTTAAACATATTTAAAAGCACAGATTTAAAACAAATGTTTAATACATCTTTGAGTAAACTGAACTAAAGGTATTTTAAATTAAATTAACTGTTCTGCCTTTAAGGGAAACTCATCTAAACCCTAACCCACATGAACACATTGAGCAAATTTTGCTCCAGAAACTACATCCATTCAACCATAACACTGCATTCGATTATAACTACATCCATTCAACCAATAACACTGCATTTGATTATAACTTCCTTTTGTCAATAACACACCAAGGCAAAATTCAAGGACCAGAAGTTTCACAGCAGCAGCAGCACAGAAACTGTGCTCTGTTCAATATCACTTTCAGAAAGGTTCTTACGACATGTCATCCTTGGCCTTTCTTTACCTCCATTACCTCCATTTGATCCAGTTGCAATATATAATACAGCCACTGATTTCAATTTGTTTAAACCATTTTATGATGATAAAAGCTATTATAAGGGTACCATGCACCTCTAAAAACTTGAAAACTGTGTTAGAGGATACTGAAAGGTGCTATGAAAATATCTGCTTACAAAGACCAACCCAGTTGAAAACACACGAAACTTTCCTGATTTGCTGGGTGTTGACTTTGATGGCTTCAGATGACCAAAGTCATTCTGGTGAGATTGGTTTTGTTTGCTGCTGCCCCCGTGACTGCATTTGCGTGGCGTGGAAGACACGATAGACTCTGAAGCCGAACTCCAACTTCTGCTGTTAGCAAGATCCGATCTGTCATGCTTCTCCTTTGCAGGGTTCTGGAAGCTCCTGTCGCCCTTTGTCGCACTGTCCACTTCCGTCGTTGCCACTGCCGCTGGTTCTGCACGATCTGGCAGACCGCCAGCCGGCAGCGTGCCAGAATCGGAGTCAGGGCGGCACCTAGTGAGGTCAGGAATAATGATATGGCAGTCGTAGGGGTCAACGTCAATGATGGGCGGGATTTCTGTGATGATGAGGAGTCCACCCGATGATCCATCAACCGATCCAATCCGATCAGGGGCAACGATGTCTGACTTACTGAAAGATGAATGATCCTTTTCACCAGATGCTGAAGGATCCCTTCCCTGCGGTTCATCTATGCCCTCTGGCGACAGTGATGCTTGACGATCAAGCACTGCTGCCTCATTCTCAAATTTTTTTCGCCCTGGATCATCAAGATCATCTTCGGAAGATCCTGATGTCATGTCTGCATTGAAGGAAGATCGAATATCCCCATTGGCAACACTCCTTCCCCCATCATGAGTTGCATCTGTTTTTGGGCTGCATGGGCGTGCTGTCTTCTTTGGGGTCATCATAGGGGTAAGGCAGTTTCCCTGGGGGTAGAGCGATGGGTTCTGGGCAACAAGAGCTGACAATTTGGCTGACCATTCCCAAGGCTCATCAAAGCTGTCCTCCATGAGACTCCCGTTGTTCTGATCCGATGACCGTCCCAGCGACCCATTCACAAGCTGACCATCTAGAGTTGACCCGCTGCTACCATATCGCTCTTTTGGTCTCGCCCCTACAACCACAACACACGAGTTGGGACTACTTGAAACAACATTTAAAATGCAGCTCTGTTTATTTTCTTCTACTGTATAATAGGGTTGTTACTACCGTTTTTGGGGGCAAACCGGTTACCGATTTTAAAAACTGGCTATTGGTTTTGATTGGTGAATTTAGAAAATATTGTAAATTGTAATACAACACAACTCTGCATGTTATTTCATGTATTACGTATCGCAATATAGCGTCAACGTTAGATAACGAAGCGTTCAAGTGGTGCTTTGAAGTCAGGTCTTCCGTCTGAATGATGCTATCTTCGTTGGCTCGGGTTACCCTTCCCCTAGCTCACGCTTCCATATTACACTTGTCTTGACAAAAGGGCGTTTATTAGCAATCTGCAGCTATTAATTACCCTGTTGGAAGACGTGGACAGGAAATATTTCGCTTAGCCGCGTCTGTACCTTTTGAAGTTGACCGACTTACTTGAGCATCTTCCTATGGAAATTAATCCGGGATAGGCAAGATAAATATTAAGGCGAAAAAAATTTTTAAATCAAATATTGGTTTGCAAGTGACATAAACCGGTTACTGTTTCTAAACCAAAAGCCAGAATTTCGGTTTTTGTCTAACATCCCTAATTTATAACAATATGGTTCTGCAAGGCGCAACTAGCAATCAAAAGGTGTCAAAATGTATGCAAAATATTGCCATGGTAACCAATTCCATTCTGAGCACTTACCCAACCATCCATCCCTCCATCACTGCATTGAATTCAATGTGACACATCCAACTCAAGTGTTTCTAGTGGTAACATTAATAAATAGATTTGTATGCAACATTGCATAACTTTACAAACAGGCAGTGGGCACAAATTGGTAATGTTAAAGGGGTGAATACTGTTACAGTAGAGGTTGGGAATCAAAGAACCAACTTTTGCAATATATAAAGTCAACCATTAATAATATGAGCAAGCAACTTCTTTCATCTTCCCTCACTCCATAAGTGAAGCAATTCCTATCATGCAAAAAAATGCAACTTAACAACTGAACAACTCAGAAAATAAAATTTGGCATGGTAAGTACCTTTCAGAATCTTTTTGACTTCGTATGGCACTGAATAATCGTCTTCGATGGCTGGGGTGGGTGCGATCGCCCCAAGAAGCTCGGTCCCATCACTCACCGTCTTCTTGAGATCAAGAGGGTCACAGTATTCGTCAAGTAACCGTGGCTGCATTTAATTCAAAAGGATACATACATGTAATGTCAGAGAAAGATTCAGGTAAATAGCAAAGTAGGGCAACCTAGAATGATAGCAGATACTGTAAAATGCGGTAAACGTTGCTTGGCCAAGATGCTTGTATATTTTTATTCTGCAATAATTCATTATGATGATGATGATAATGATGATTATGACGATAGCAAAGAATTTGCTATATTGAAGCCCATTATAAAGGGGCCTGAGCATATATGTTTTTATTTCCGCAGCCAAGGACCTTCATGTTTTGGTTGACAAACGAAGTTCTGCCTAAGCTGGTAGCAGTGCGACCAACACGCCGGACTTCATTCTCTGCCCTCCGTGACTCTCATTATACAACTGCAATATGATATTGCCTTCTTAGAGTTCAGAAGTGCACACACGCAAAGATATATTTCTATAGCAGAGCAACCATTTATGAAGGACTTACTCAAAGTCCCTAAACAGTATCTGCCTCAGACGAGGATCGAACAAGCACTCTTCGTGTTACAGGCCACACTCTGGACTAGTTATTAGCGCCACACTCGGCAAGGACATGCACGGGCCACCATTTATATAGCCCAATAATAGAGAACCATTCCTTTGCATAGCGAAGTCTGCACGTGCATCTGCCAACTACTCAAGTTACCTTCAAAACTAGGCCTTAGAAGACTCGTTACCCACTAGCAAGGCAATAATAACAGACAAGATCAGAACGCAGCTCATAAGCCTACGCTCTGCACATGTATGCATTTACAAGTATGGAAACAAAACAATAGTTAAGTTCAGACAACGCATAATTGGATAACTGTCGTCTAATGCATTCTTTCAACTCTCTCTCCCATCATTTTAGTCACTTTGCAAAGCATCAGGTTTGGAAAATACAGAACTGGGCAACAAAGTCCCAAAATTCACACCAGATATTGAGAAACCATAAGAGCTTCAAAACTTGTTTTGGGCTCAATGTGCAAAACAGCTTCATATGACCTAATAATGTCCTTGGTTGTAGAGATAGAAATATATGTATGCTCAAGCCGCTTTACAATGGGCTTCAATATAACACAAAGTCTGATGCATCATGGTCAGTAAGGATGTATCCCAAATGCAGCACTAGAAGATGACCTACGAAAACCATGTCATCCAAAGACATCAACAAATATCTGGTATACACATACAGATATGACACATAAATACATAAAATACATACAAATGAGTTCATTTGTTGCATCATTGTAGTATCTCACAAAGCAAAAACTTTGACTTTGAAGACTAGTGCAACTCAACACAAGGACACAAAATTCATGCAACTTTGGATCATCTTATTTCACCACATGTACAGCCACAATATGTGATCATTTTTCACAAAGCCAGTCGGAAGTCGCATTTTATGATACGCCTAATTTTGGCCTTTTAGTGGGAAAATTCATTTTTCATCACTTTTGACATTTTTCCACTAATGATTATATAAATTATTAATAAACGTCATTGCCAATTGCTTTTGCTATAAAATAATGCTAAACATGTTTAATGAATATTTATTGGAACCTATGCTAATTTCAAATTAGAATTTCTGCATTTTTATTAAATTTATGATGATTTTCTAGGTCTGTTGCATCATTTTACCATGCTTGCACCCATACAATAATGATATCGCCTGCAAGCTTAACATCTCCTCTAGCCGTCTTGTGTATTTGAAATGGACTAGCTTTTCATTTAAGCCAATCATAGCTTGAGAAAGAGGTCATATGCAAAGAAATACAATGCTACGGAAAAATGATCAAATAATCCCACGAACTTTGGGAGCGATTTTCTCAGAAGAGAAGGCGAACACAGTACGAGTTTAAATTGACATAACTTTTCTAAGGTATAAGATATAAGAGAAACAGAAGCAGTTCTGGAAAGCTAATAAGAGAGTCCATAATGTTGCACCAAAAACCCATTTTTATAATTTGGAAATATGTGACTGCTTTTGTACTGAGCCATCACATATAGAGACTTCTACGACTTTACTTGACTTCAACCAATTTACCCCATATAAAATATCCACTAGTTTATTTCACAATTCTAATTACTTTAAATGTCCATCGTCACTTATGTTACCATTTTTGCATTTTTAGCGAATCATTTTTTTCAATAAACGAATAGATGCATACCTAACAATACTTCTGCCATTGATACAGCCACAAGATTAACCAACAGAACAATTGATGTAAGTTGCGGTGTAAGCTTTATAATTTTTTATAATCATTCAATATTTCCATACACAAATGTGAATTAAAAGCAAGAAATGTAAGACATTATCATGCTGGTGATATTATTGCATTGCCACTTGAAAGTGAAAGTAGAATATCTTGAAAATACCGGTGTGGCTGTGTTTAAGGGTGACTCAGTGGCCAGAGATGCATCCGGTAGGCTGTCAAACACTTCTCTTTCTTCCGGTACAGTGGATTCGATCCCCGTGTACGACGTGTAGTAGGCATCGGTGTTGCAGTTTGCTTTAGGACTGAGACTCTTCTGTTCTTTACTTCTCGTACTGCCACTGCCTCCTCCTCCTCCTCCTGCCCCGTGTCTGTGGTCGTGTCTGCCATTCGTTGCATAGGAGGGCGGCCTCTGGTGGTGGTTGTTGCCGTCGTTATACGGCTGCCTCTGGTGGTTGGTGGGATCGACGGGGAAAAGCTTGAGGGAGTGGGTGTCGTACTCCTGGTTGCCCCCCGTCGATAAGCTTGAGCTGGACCGGTAGCGGGTCGGACTCTTTGGAAGCAGCTCTTGAACGCTGTTCGACTTCTGCGCATTGTAGTCACTGCGGTGCGACGACCCACTCGATCCCGTCTTCTTCACTCCGATGCCCAAGTGCTTCAGCAATTTGGCCATCTTGCCTCTTTCTCTGTCCGTAGGTACTGCTTCCGCTGCGTCTTGATTGGCTGCGAATAAATATCAGCCTCCTCAGCAGCAGTAAATATATATTTGTAATAGAGCTGCATTGCGTCACAACAAGGACTATATTTTGAAAGAGCCACGTCGATTTTTGGTGTTACCACAGAGGCCTAGATACCTTACTTGCTTACTCATGCCTATGTATTCGCCACTCCCCAAAGGGCAAAGACCTACTCTAACGACTTATTCTTCGTTACACGGTCATGTTGAGTTGTTGACCAAGTTGCATGAAGCCGAAAATGCTCAATTTTTATATTGGTTTCGTCCGTCTTGTCCCGTTATAACGGCCCATTGAAGCGTGGGCCTCATGATGATAGACCTACATCATGCAACAATGCGTGTTATAGGCCCTATAAGTGTGCGCATACCAATCGGCAATTGGTTCAGATAAAACTAGGATCCGCATAAATACGGATTCAAACACTAAGTGTCCATGTAAAATGGTCACAGGATACATCGTAAACTTATTATAGTAGGGGCCTGTAGGTTGAGTCGGGTCTACACAATTGCTCGATCACTGCCTTAACTTCTAATTCGTCTGTGCCTCTGTGGTAAAAAAAAACACGACACGTACGTGATAGCGATCTAGACAAACGTCTGCTCAGCTCTTACAACGTATATCACGACCTTTAATTAGCTAGGTTCTCGGCAGGGGCGGCGATCCCGGGTGGAGGGAGGGTCGAGGGTGACAAGTCCCCCCACCTTTTATAGAGAGGGACAATTTATACGTGTGTCCCCCACATTTCCTACTCATCTCATTGAGTGTCTCCCACCTGTCAAACGAGATCACCGCCTCTGGCTCTCGGAGTAATAGCCCGGGCCAGGTGACAGGTCTCAATCGTGATTCTGTGGCACGACGGGCTCTTAACTTAGGAACATATATTCATATATTCACTTTGAGATAACAATCTCACAAAAACGCAGAAATGCTAACATTAGTTAAAGGAAACTAGCAAAAAAATTTTTTATATATATAGTTATCTGGGGATAAACAATTGAGTGAACTTTTGGTAAGAGAATATAATTATGGTAGTTTGCTCTATACGCAAGGCTGTATATATATTATATAGAAATTTAGTTTATACCAAGGATGTGGTCTCGAGACCGCGGCCTTGGTCTCGAGACCAGAAAACTACGGTCCTGGTCTCGAATGCATCGGTCTTGGTCTTACAGAAACGATATTGCCCGGGAAAGGTCTCCGTCCTACATTAGCATTCTTGGTCATTTGCCGTATCAGAGCAATTTTTTAAAATATTTGTCGGTTCTTTTCGATTATTAGAGACACCAAATGTTTAGGCTCTACGCGATTGCAGCCATTTCAAAATTTGCTTTAATAAATTTCAAGGTTTTAGAACAACCTAATAAAATATATGTGGTCGGTGTAGACACTGTTAACCTACAATTCCGAGAACCGCGGTACAAGCAATGATCTCTATACAGTTGGCGGGTACAAGTACACTATTCAAACGGAACGTTGATCTACTTGTTCACAGATGTCTTAAAGTATTTACCTGTAAATAAATAAATGATTTATAGTGTGATATTCTCAGGCTAAAGCCAAGGGCTGAACCTGCAAAAAGTTCACTGTGGCCGGTAAAACTTTTTTCTGGACCGGCCATTATTAAAATTAGTATTCTTCAGCAATAAAATTAATGTTTTAAGCGTGTTATTGTTTTTTAGCATTTCAATAAATTGAATTGTTTAAAAAAGACTATCAATCTTGGTCTTGGACCATCGGTCTCGATCGGACCACTCAGTCTCGGACTTGGACCTCTCGACCGGTCTTGAGTTTTTGGTCCCGTGCCCAACACTGATTTATACAACCTAAAAAGTCACAACTCTGCCAGTGGGGCGGTATCACAAGAAAGGATTAACGCTAATACCCGTATTATAAATATGGACTATACCCGACTAGTGGGTTATATCACTATTAACCCTTAAGACAGTATTAACCCTCTAGTCGGGGTATCAGTCTAATCCCACTTAGAGGTAGGGTAAAGTCCTCTAATACCAACCTGCTTAAAGGCGAAAAACAAAGATGGCGGCCCTTGTGCTTCGTCGCATTCGACGTCGATTTAGACGTTGAAAGGTGCTTGAGAGGCACTATGATTAACTCGCCTCTTTCACCGAAGGCCAAAACTATATTGCTTTTAATTTGTGGGTCAAAATGCTTCAAATTTGACGAGATGCCTGACGATATTGCATTCGAAATGTCGTCACTGTAGCGCAGTGTGTATACGGATAGGTCTACCATTTATTGGCTGGGATTGGATTGTTCTCACAAGTCTACAGCGTAGCACCAGCTTATTCACGAACGTTGCGTCTAATCGAAGGGCGACGAAGGGTAGTTCCGATAATGGTGGAGGTCCGGTTTCCAGAGGGGTCAGAGTAACTTTAAGGCGAGAGTTGGGAAGCGGAGGAATATAATTTATTGTGCCTAAGTCACTGCTGATAGTTACAGGCAATTTCCACCCAAATACAGTTTCAATAAGCGGGTAATGTTGACGTATTGATCAACAAAATTCTTTACGCTTGTGAACGTTCCTATCTTTAGCTGTAGCATAGCGCATAAACATTTTTGCGTATGCGCAGTAGCCCGTCATCTACATTTATACGGTACTTATACCCAGACTAAGTATTCCGCCCGCTAAGTCGCGCTCGTGAATAGCTACCACGTGTTAGTTTTAGCCAGGGTATAGCTAACCCGAACTAGGCTTTAATACCGTATTACCGTAACTCAGTCTTGTGA